>NQII01006258.1:36898-114318 GCA_002778355.1 Clitarchus hookeri | reverse complement strand
CCCGCTGACCAGAGGTGTCATCCGGCACGATTCCCCACAAGTGAAAATCCGGGAGTAGCCCCGCTGAGAATTGAACCCGGTTCGCCTAGATGGGAGCCGAGTAGTCTGACCACTACACCACCGCTGCTCCTAAAACTGCGTTCGAAGAAAAAAGTTGCACAGAATATAGGCTGTTCATGGTACAGTGAGCACTTTTTAAAGCCCTTCCAAAAGGCACGAAACTTAAATAAATATATTTTATTGCAGCTTCAGAGTTAACTTTTGAGAGTGGCGAAATGTACACACTGTGTTTATTAGCCACATGGAAATGTTTATATCAAAAAGTGGCAGAAATATAGAAACTTGCTGAAACGAAAATTTTATTAGGGTCTTAAAAAAGTGCTCACTTTACCGTGAATAGCCCATAATTGGGTTATATGAAACTGGTCAGCCACGCTATTGCGATTCTGGATNCTGTTCCATTCTCACCTCATTTCACCTTCATCGGCTCTCAAGAGCCGCCCAAATCTCTCAAGTCGACTGTTTTCTACTGCACACTAAAGTCCATTCTCGTTTACTTCCAACATTTCTGAAGCCCTGCTAAAGTTTTACTTTCAAGATAATCTCCCACACAACCAATTATTTACCTTTATTGGTAATGATAACAAATGAAATATTAAAATTTATAAAAAAACACAAGTAAAATTTTAATATAACCAAAAATAAGATACTTTATGTTAACTGAAGTATTAAACGCTTGTTATAGTTAGATTAAATATATAAGAAAAAACCAAACTCGAGTGATTTTTCAAAAGTTTGATTCAAAAAGTGTGAAGAAACCGCTAATAGACTACATAAAGCCCCTTGATGTGCTTCGTCACACATATAGGACATTATAACTGAAAGGGTTAAAAGACAACATATTTTACAAAACACAGTAAGTTTCTTGCTTCCTGTGGAATTGGGCGATGCGTTTCTGACGTGGCTGAACTGTTTGCAGATTAATCACAAACATTTTATAAGGGTATTAGAATCCTCGCCGGTCCAGTGATATTGCAAAACACCTTGACACACAAGCAACCTTAACAGTTTAGGCTGTACACGATAGACTGAGCACTTTTGAAAGCCTTGTTTAATATCTAATACTATGTACATCGTGTGTGCTTCCGTCATACGTAAATTTAACATTGCCTTTGGAAAGTAAACATTAAAAATATTTGTTAATTCTTAAGTATGTACGTAGATACAGGTGTTTTTCGCGAAAAGATTTCAAGACCAGTTGTATTCCAAAACACTTTTATGAGCTTTCGTGATTCGATGATTTTAAAAGTCACGTTTCTCAAGTGCCTGTCTGCGAATCATGGACGTTCAGTATCAGAGTACTTTATTATGATTGACCCCAGTCAAATAAGAACATATCTTCTCACGTAACACGTGGCCAATAACCAAAGGAAGTTGTGGTTGTGNCCCAGTCAAATAAGAACATATCTTCTCACGTAACACGTGGCCAATAACCAAAGGAAGTTGTGGTTGTGGACGTAGGAAATACACATTTAGCATGCCCATAAGTATTTTCGCTAAATACACCTGTCCCTAAACACATGTATTAAAAAAATGCTAAATAAATCATTTCGGTATTCACACACGTTAACCTAACACTTTCATTTCAGCGTTAAGATATAGAAATACTTTCCCTCCATCGTTACCAACTGTACTGGGTGGATGCCAGTCAGTGTGCCCGTTGAAATATAAGCAGGTGTGGCAATTACATTTTTCTTATGTTGATTTCAAGAGTACTCAATTAACTGTGAGCCACATACGTCACAGAGTAATAAAGAAAACGGAGGTGAAATAGCCGCATACTCCAGCAATACGGAGTGACTGGCCAGCAACATGCCAGGACGCCGTTCACCAAATCAGCGCCTTGTAACTTGCTCGCCAACCGACAGCCTAGTCGATGGGCAACTATTTGCAACCTGCGGTAGCCAATCAGACACAGGACCCGTTCCCAGAGCCTCAAGCAGCCACTCACAGGATGGGTACACCTTGTGAGTGAGTGAAGAGATTTGGGAGGCACTTAACATCGAGGTCTTGAGGGCCGATGAGGGTGAAGCGAGGTGNACTACACCACCGCTGCTCCTAAAACTGCGTTCGAAGAAAAAAGTTGCACAGAATATAGGCTGTTCATGGTACAGTGAGCACTTTTTAAAGCCCTTCCAAAAGGCACGAAACTTAAATAAATATATTTTATTGCAGCTTCAGAGTTAACTTTTGAGAGTGGCGAAATGTACACACTGTGTTTATTAGCCACATGGAAATGTTTATATCAAAAAGTGGCAGAAATATAGAAACTTGCTGAAACGAAAATTTTATTAGGGTCTTAAAAAAGTGCTCACTTTACCGTGAATAGCCCATAATTGGGTTATATGAAACTGGTCAGCCACGCTATTGCGATTCTGGATGGCTAATTATTCTGTGTCCGAGGTACGTCGTTTCAGTGTTCTCGATGCGTGGTCGGTGCGTACGTGGTTGCGATGCTTACGTGCGCCGCTGCAGCGTAAACAAGGTGTACGCAGGGCCCCAGGGGCGTCCCCCTTGGAAGACGCATCGGGAACTGTCGGGTACAGGTCGCACTAGAACGCACGCAAGGTCGACGGGGCGGGGGGTTGCGTAGGGCTGAAGGGTAGTTATATAAAGGCATGCCGCCGCAGAGCGCCTGGGGTTGATGACGCGACCAGCGGCAAACACTACGTGTGGGGTCGTCTGGTGCGTGCGAGATATCGGGGAGGGGGGAGCGACAAGTATTTATTACTGCTTTGAAACGCAGGCAGTCTGTCTCACGCACTCTCACGCCTTTACGTAAACATACGTCCAGTGCATCCTTCCTGCACAAATTTTACGTTATTTTGTTTTTATTTTGGCGCCGCGGTGGTGTATTGGTTAACACTACTCGCCTCTCACCCGGTTCGGATCCGATTCGTGGCAGTGTCACCCCCGGATTTTCGAATGTGGGAATAGTGCTGGACGATGATGCTGGTCGGCGGGTTTTATTGGGGATCTCCCGTACCCCCCGCCCTTTCATTCCGGCGTTGCTTCATTCTCACCTCGCTTCACCCTCATCGGCTCTCAAGACCTCGATGTTAAGAGCTGCCCAAATTTCTTCACTTCAATTGTTTTTAATGTCTTTGAAGTCCGTGCTTGAGTGTAGATGGGATTATGCTAATTTAGCTTCTTTTATCTTATAGAAGTTGTACACATTTACATATCCTAACATCTATACTTGCGTATTGGGACAGGAAAATTTAGCGGTTTTAATGACCTGTATGCTAGACTCCACTGCCATATGTATTTTTGAGCCTTAGCTTTCTGTTCATTTGGTGCTGCCACAGTGAGTAGCCAGTTTTACCTCAGAACAGGTGGTGCTGGATTCGGTGCTTATTTTCTTAGATATCTTTTATTGGCCCAGAGTTCACGCGGGCGTGTCTAATAAACTGTCATCCAATCGCAAACATAAGAGAAATGTATGTGTGTTTTAAATCTAGCTTGTCCTGAAATGAATCCACGAAATTTTAGTCTCTCTACTTATGTACGTAGGGTGTAGTAATAACCAGTACCATAACACCTTAAACATTTTGCTGCTAATTTTTTTATCATTTCAGACCAATTTTAATTAATGGTTTTACGTGTTGTAAGTAATATTTTTACGCACGGTTTATTTAAGATGACAGATTACATGCTTCGTTAACTCCCCAATTAGCTGAATGCTTTGTGTTCGGCTATAATGATATGTACCATTCATAACGTAGAGCAGGAGCATGGTTTATGAATCAGCTGCCCATAGGGCATATCATTGGACACTCTTAATTAGGGTGAAGCGAGCTTAGTATGGAGCAGCGCCGGAATGCAAGGGTGGGGGAAACGGGAGATCCCCGAGAAAACCCGTCGACCAGCGGTATCGCGTGGCACGATTCCCACATGCAAAAATCCGGGAGCAACCCCTTTGGGAATCGAACTTGGTTCACCTAGGTGGGAGGCGAGTAGTCTAACCACAACCCCACCGCGGCCCCATTGGGCGCTGACCCTCGCAGTGTACAGCACAAGCCAAATATAGACTTCCTGCGTGGTACGTGCGTAATTGCGTACGCTTGGTAAAAATGTGTTAAAGTAAAGTAATGGACAATCGACTCACTACTCCATTAGCTGTCAGCCAGTCAATAACGAACGCGCACAGTAATAAACAAGAAGTTACTGATGTAACTAAAAAGACTACATTCCTCAACATGGGTGCAATTAATCGTTAAATAAGTTCCTAAAAGCTGAGTTGGTAGATATAACTTGACTACTCTATGAAAACAATAAGGCACTTACCCGGGACTTGAACACAGAAAACCTCGTACAATAAGCTAGCGTGCAATGCACTGCATTATGGAGGTCGGATTCGGAGAACGAACATCGGATTTAATCACTCTAATGTTTGGAATGATGGGGTTTACTAACCTAAAATGTTTAGAGGTCCGTCATTTTGAAAATAAATTACTGAGCCACATACAACAAGTAAGTTTACATGGTGTGAAGAATTTGGTGGAAATCGTTTCTTTTGTCTCTGAGATATGACATAGAAAACTTAATTTTCTTAGTTGATGCTGTAGTACAAACGTTCCAGAAAAGGGCTATATACGTCTGTGTCTCACGAGCAGACACCTAGGATGAGTTGACACGTAAATCATCTGATCACGAAAGTGGATCTGAGCTGAAATGTTATGAAATAAAACTGGTCGTGAAATCCTTTCGCGAAATTCGGGTGTCCCTGCCGATTGGTCTTTGTGACCAGCAGGTATCAATTAACATTTTTATGTGCCAGCGGCAGCCAGCAGCATTGGCCAGGATAAAGACGCCGCCTGTGTTGATGCTGGCTCCTGACTTTGTACAGCGCGGACCACGATTGATCTGTTCTGCAACACATAATTCGTGAACGTGTACACTTGGGATAATATGTTAAGGGGTTAGTGCGAGTTAGTAACCGCGGGTTCTCCAGCACGTGTAAAATGAACTGTGATAAAAACACCAAAGTATATATAAAAGTAGTAGTGCCTTAGGTATTGTAGCATGGCACGAAATTAATTCGTAAAATTTACAAGTTACTCCTCGTAACACAGCACACTTAAAATAGCGAGTTATTTTGAATCATATGGATTAGAGTAAACTTGCTCTCTTTCATTAGTTCTCAAAACGATTATAAAGATTATCTAAAAAAAAAAATTTGTTTACCGCTTTTATTATGAATTCTGGGTGTACTTAGGCGTACTAGCAAAGAGCCTATTTGGTAGCAGTGCGGCAACAAAAGACTTTGGCGAATCAACGACTGGATTCAGACTTGGAAAAAAAAGTATATAATATATATTATTTATATATATTATTTGGGCATTTGAGATGTGAAAATCTTTCTGAGATGTTAAGATATAACATTGTAATCACCCAAAAAAAGTTAACTAGAAAATAGTTTTTAGTTTTCTGTACAACCAATAGAATTTCCAGCTTCGAAAACCCTAACTCAATAAAATATTTATTTGCATGTGTAGATGGTTCGACGAAATATTTTGTTTTAAGGTATTCTTTAGTGGAGGATTTCGTAAACTCAAAAATAAATTTCGTTATATGCAAAAAATTTAAATAGTTTCTTTTTCTTAATTTTGTTTAGACTGCCATCACGGTTTATTAAACATTTTTGAAAACCGCACTTCAAAAAATTGCTCGACAACTTACTTATAATTTTAACGTAAAAATGGAACGGCATATCCCCACTGAAAATTACACTTAATTATATACAGTAAGCCTTTGACTTAACCACTTGCAAAATTTTAATTTATTTTTTATTTTTTTATGAAGATTAAGGAAAAAAACTAAAGCAAAAGTAATACTTCTATATTTCTAAAAAACCTGACGCCACTTATTTGATGTTTGTCTACTAGGCATTAACTCTATGGATATTTTTGTGTGTTCCGAAGGACATACAGTAGGTAGGTATTGGGAAATTTCGTCACTTCAAGGACCTGCAGGCTGGATTCCATCCATACTCATCTAGATACTCCAGTTTCAGCTATTTGTTCATTGGCTGTTGTCGAAGCGAGTAGCCAGTCTTGCCCCAGAGCAGGTGGCATGGCATTAGATATTGGTCCTCTTGCAGATGTTTTTATTGTTTCTGAGAAGTCCAGGGGTGAGTCTTACAAACTCTGATCTATTATATAGTTGGGACACCAGATTTCCACTAAAACATTAAAAAAATTGTTGTATTTGAAAACACTTTGGCTCAGATCAATTTTCCTGACTGGATTTATCTGATTGTTAAGCTTCTCAAAAATTCAACTGCGAATCACAGACGTTCAGCACTGGAGTAACGTAATTATGTGTGTCTTAGTCGTTTAAGACAACGTACTTGCACACAGACATGGTGCCAACATGCAAAGGAAAGCTGCAGATGTAAGACATTGAAGCCTTGACTGCACGGAAATATTTGTATAAATATCACGTGTACTTGTGTCACAGAACATTTAGGATTGCAGTGGGGCCGCGGTTCCGCAGGGACTAGGGTGCTCGCCTCCCACCACCGGGTTTGGTTCCCGGCGAGTTCGCTCACGGAGTTTCGCATGTGGGAATCGTGCCAGACGATGCCGCTGGTTGGTAGGTTTTCTCGGGGATCTCCCGTTTCCCATTTGCATTCCAGCGCTGCTCCATACACACCTTGCTTCACCCTCATCGGTTTTCAAGACCTCGATGTTAAGAGGCAACTGAATCTCTCCACTCCACTCGAGTAAATGAGTTCCTCTATAGTTGCTTTTATTTCGGTAAAAATTAAAAACCTTAACTATTCAAAAATTAGTTTCGCTCTAGGAATACCATCTTAATGAACAAACAATAAACGATTTGTTTATTATTACTTATAAAATCATACACAGTAATACTATAGGAACAACAACTTAAAGAATGATATAAAATTTGTTTATGTGAGAGACGACTAATGAAAAAATTAAACGAATTTTCTGCTGCAAGCAGAAATAACCATTAAAAATGAATATAAAAAAAAATTCTTTTTGTGTGAACAACACATCAAAGTTATTAAATTTCAGTAGGTTTCTTTTTTTGAAAGCATCGTTTATGCTGCAGAAAATACCCTTTCAGATGGCACAGACGTAGCTGGATACAGCAAACTTCAGAACTTCTGAACTGCTTCCGATAATACACTATACACGTTCATTTTTTTTGTCAAAATATTAAGGGATCCTCAGTTAATGCTATCGGCATACGTTCTAAGTACTGGCGTCAGTTTCTGCTGTTTGAAGCCACTGAATTTGACAATGATGATTGCTGATCAACATATTTGCAAGAAAACTCAATATTTCCCATGACTGGGACTGCTTGACCACTTGAGAAAATGTTTCCGATTCCTCGGTAACTTCAGGCATAGCGTTCTGCTATCGACACTATCGATAGTACTATCGATAGTGTCCGGGCGTTGCCGCGGGTCGCAAATGCCAGGAGGTGAATGTCAGTCTCGCCGGGGAGTGTCTCAGCCTTGCCCAGGCCACGGTCATCGTCCACTTGGCTCCGCAGCTGACTGACTGGCGGGCCCAGGAGCCGCCGACGACAGGAGGTGACGTCACCTGGACAAGCGGCCACGCCCCCCGCCCTCACGACCGCGGTTATGGCTTCCAGCACAGAGGAAACTTAAGTACAGTTCACTCACGGTTACTTCCAAATATTCTGAAGCCCTGCTGAATTTCTGCTTCCAGGATATTCCTCCACCTCTTGCAAACAAAGCTTAAACGAGTCTGGAAAATTACACCAAAAGGACAGCGCGCTGCATTCTTGCGCACTCAGTTTTAAAAATATTTTTCATATTAACTATTTATTACCGGGCATTACCAACATACACATTTTCTCTCAGTTTTTGTTCATAATAATTTAAATGGAATATTATAATAGATATACAAAAACGTAAGTAAAAGTTCAATTTAACCAAATATTTTACATTAACAGAAGTATAAAATGCTTGGAAGGTTTTATTTAAAAAGTGCGAAGGAACCGCATTTACATTAATGTCGATTATAGACGACTGAATTAATATCTATACTGGTTATGTTAATACTGTGTCGAACCACGTTCATTGCGAAGAGTCCTCACACGTTTAAGTCCCAGTTCTAGCCAGCCGGGATTCGAACCCAGTTAGGGTTGGTGGAAGGCGAGAGTTCTGAACCGTACTTCCACTGAGAACTTAATACACAATTTGGAGGCGTAAAAATATTTCAACATAATTTAATCACTTCAACAATATACTTCTTAATTCACGAACGTAACAAAAACTGTTAACTAGGATTGCCATACCGCAATTTTCCTATGCATGTTTCCAAATAAATGCAAGACTTTAATTAACATGTTCAGCAATAATTTATGACCCACGAGCTGTAAGGATATTTTCTTGGAATACATTAATTATTGCACGGCATGCTGCAAAATAAGTGAAATTATGGCCGTTACTGTGATGTGTGAGAAACCAGCGCAGATTGAGTCAAACTTTTTCTTTGCAAGATGCTATTACTGCAAGAAAATTATTCCTGTCTAGTTATATTTCAAAACTATAACGCCATAGGCGTGCGCAGTCTTTATCATTAGGGTGTGCCGCAAAGAGATCCACCGATATAGGCTATTCACGGTAAAGTGAGCACTTTTGAAAGCTCTCTCATTTGGAATAATAATCACAAATTCATTCAAAATGGCTGAAAGGAAAAAAGTAACACGGGCCTCTTAAGTGCTCACTTTATTGTGAACAACTTATAGTCACCTATAAAGTAGGGATTCAGGAAATCATCCCCTGCCACTTTTTATTTTTAAGTTTAAAATAGTGATAGTTGCGCCATACATAATTTTATAAGAATATCATAGTTGGTAAAATTTTTCTTAAACTATTTATGTAAAACTTAATTGCGTGGTGCTAATTTTTATAAAATTTGAAAAGTGAAATGAATGAATAAATTAATATAATATCTTCAATATTTATTTAGTTACATGACTTAAAGTTTGGCATTAGATTTATTTTTAAAACGTGCCAAATAAAACATCTCGAGAAAATAAGATCATTCAATGTTTGGACTAANACGTGCCAAATAAAACATCTCGAGAAAATAAGATCATTCAATGTTTGGACTAAATCTATGCAAACCATACTTATATTTAAGTACAATCTTTATAATCCAGTAGCGATCGGTATTCACTACAAACGCATAGGTAGTCACCTCGCATATTAAGATTTTCTTAAGAAGTAAATAATGTTTTATAAAGAAATTAAAATAACAAAGCAGGAACAATTTTTCGGTCATTAGGGTGTGCCTGGGCACGCCCTACACTCCCCACGAGCACACCTATGACCAGGTCTCAGATCCTCTTTCGTCAACGTATCTTTTTATCGATAATGCTATCTATTGAATTATGGTAAAGGCACATACAATGACGTAAAAATGACAATACAATACAATGCAATATTTGACATGTACGCAACACTCCAGCCACAAATAAAGGCTCTATTTAGTTCAGGGAATGGCAATACAGACAATAAAGGAATAACTCGGCATTGACTATACAAAAAAAAAAAAAAGCGGCAATTACTTGAGGAAAATATTTAAAACCTCAAAAATTACGATACGTACAAACAAAATCAATCCTAAATCTAATATACCAAAGAAAATCAATGCTAACGAAGAAAAGAAAGGAATGTGACTGGTAATAATACAATGGCAAGATATACACATGTTTTCCGGAACATGTCCGGCTCTCCGCACCTCCTCCCCTCCTGTACCAGATCCGCCAAGGTATCACAGGAGACAACTTTCAGAGCCTAATTTCTTATGGACAGTCCGGTATTACTACCATAGAGTCATCTAGGAAAACATGCCCCTCCGCTTGACTGCCCAACAGTCAAGTTTCATGGGACTGAACGCCTTACACCTAATATGTAAGACGGTTGACCGTGCTATGGAATCAGTCTCATTTGTTACCATGTCCCGTCAGTCTCATGTGATTCACCGAACAGAGCCCCGGAGCTACATGTAGATGCTCACTTTCGTGGCCACCTCCATAACCTGGCCGACTCCCCAGAATTGCATCTGAGTGGCAGCTTACAGGGTTTACCCTCGGGCGCTTTCATCAAGGGTGTCGAACGACTTACTCACATGAGACCGCTTATTAGTCCATGATTTCGTGCGTTCATCCACAGCATATCAACACTCAGTAAGTCAATTTTTTTACATTCAGTGGTAAACCCCAGCAAGGGTGAAGTTGTTATAACCCAGCAAGGGTTTTAGACTCTTTTAGCCGGCCAGTGGCTAGCTCGCAAAGCCCGCTCCCGAGCTGAGTAGGATCTCATGCCTAGTCAGCTTGCAAGGGGACGATTGGCAACCGTGCGGCTTGGGCACGATTTCTCGCATCCAACCGACGCATAACTCTGCTGGCGAATTCCGACAGCGTTGCTTTCGCGCTGCTGTCGGCAGCCTTTGAAGCTGCCAGGCCAAAGTCGTGACCGAGAAGAGAGAGTCTCCATTTCAGGAGTTATCGGAGATCTTCAAATGTCTCACAGTCATTGAGCACATGTTCCATGGTGTGTGGCACCTGGCAATCATTGCAGAGCGGGTTCTCCACAAGCCCAAACAAGTGGAGTTTGGCTTGGAAGTTGCCATGTCCGGAGAGAAATTGCATCAGAGATGGCACCGGAAAGATGTTACAGTGCAGTCTTTCCTGTACACTGGGAAAGACCGCGTAGGTCGTTCGCCCCTTTAAAGAGGCCGACCAACGGTGTTGCCATTCTTCCACGACATTCTCCCNGTACACTGGGAAAGACCGCGTAGGTCGTTCGCCCCTTTAAAGAGGCCGACCAACGGTGTTGCCATTCTTCCACGACATTCTCCCGAGCAACTTTCCAGCTGTCCGGATCAAGTAGGCCCATGATCTTTTTCTCCGCAAGTGAACCGAGTTCAGCAACGCGGAGGTCCAGTGGGACGACTCCAGCTAATACAGTCAGGGCATCCGTAGAAACTGTACGGTATGCCTTAGTCATTGCTAACAACGCCACACGCTGCGCACTTAGCAGCTTGAGCCGCACATGTGAATGTTTCGCTCGCTTATGCCATAGGATGGATCCATATGTCACGATGGGCTCGAAGACCCCTTTATACAGACATAACAAAGTTTTCCAGTTCAGTCCTCGGTCTCCCGGGGACATCGCTTTCAACTTGTGAAAGAGTACCACAGCTTTTCGAGACACGTATTTCACATGTGGGAGATATGTCATACGGTCATCCAAGAGAACACCTAAGTACTTGTAGGTTCTGACAAATTCCAATCGAATGCCATTCAATTCCTTGAACATAGGTTTATACAATAACTATTTACGTGATTATTGATCGGGGGAGCTTAAATGAAATACCAATATGCTAATTAATTATAATAAGTTTTATAACCGCACGCCACTACTATTACAATCTAATTGGGAAGTCCCCCCTTGTTCATGTTGCCGAAGGCTGATTCTAGGAGGCGGTTAACGACGGCCGGACATATCTCCACGTCTTCTTGGTCCACTGCCCCGATGACGAAAGGCCTTGCTCCCAGTGTTACGTTGGTCTATAGTGGGCGCGTTGTTGAATATTTTCTGTCCCGTTTACTGGCCGGTGGAGGGGATTCCTGCAACTGTCTTTCGCAAGGGTGTTATTGCAATCACGCTCTTGCCCTGGTTCAGTGTTTGAATGTGTGATCAGGCAAGCCGTTCATCTAAGGCCTGATCACTTCATAACATTATGTAAAGCGCGGATATTTTAATTGCCACACGTCTTAAGTGCGTGTTTCCGGATCGCAGACGTTGTGTTGAGGTGATAGGTTTGGGCGGCTCTTAACAACGAGGTCTTGAAAGCCGATGAGAGTGAAATGAGGCCTTAAATTCAGTTCAACAGCTTAATAACTTCAAAAACACGACTTAATTTAACATCGGGGTCTTGATGGCCGATGAGGGTGAAGCGAGGTAGATGTGGAGCAGCGCCGGAATGCAAGGGCAGGGGAAATAATGGGAGATATAAGAATAAACCCGCTGACCAGCGGCATCGTCCGGCACGATTCCCGTGTGCAAAAATCCGGGAGCGACCCCGCCGGGAATTGAACCCGGTTCGCCTTGGTGGGACGCGAGCGCGCTTGCCACTGCGGCACCGCAGCCATGAGTCGTTAATACCTAAGTATTGCTGAGAAAATNTGGTGGGACGCGAGCGCGCTTGCCACTGCGGCACCGCAGCCATGAGTCGTTAATACCTAAGTATTGCTGAGAAAATTTTCGTGCGAGAAAAAACCGCGCCTATACAGCAGCGTGTAATGTAGTACATATTATTTAATCAAATTTGTGCTATCAAGCAGGGCTTAACATTATTTTTACTTTAATCGTAGATTTTACTTAAAGAAAGATTTTCTAGGGATTTCTATACAGTGATACACGACTTTCCTGTATCAGTTATTTATCAGGTAGAGTGAAAATATTGGAATATATGAAACATTTTGAGGCTTCAAAGATATTAGCAGTTTAAATAAAAACCATTTACTGCCATTTACTACGTATGATCCGTTATCCGACTTCTTTTCCTTCAATTTCTTGGAAACTCATCCAACGTTGTTTTTAAACTTCCTTTGCTATAAATTTTTCGAAATATTTACGAGTAACTCATTTATTTAAGAGCATCATAGCTCATATATTTATTTATTCACGTTCCTTCTGATGGGTTCCGTAAAAGCAGACGCGACGAGTTGAAGTCAGTTAGCCTAGTTGTTTTTATTTCGTTCCATTCTCCTTCCACCATACACAAGCAGCAATAAACTAAACTCTCAAGAGTATTACAACATTCCTTGGCAGTAAAAATTGCAACAAATAAGGGCAAATTTACAGACGTCGCCTGGCAGATATTGAGCCATTTAAATTTCTGCATATACGAGGCGCGCCTTTTATTGCAATATCCAGGGACATTCCTATGATAAATACCGACAACTCTCGCGAACAAGGCACGCATGTCGTTCGAAACCTGCTCGCCTCCCACCAAGGCACACCGGGTTCAGTCCCCAGCCAGGACACTCCCGAATATTCGCATGCGGGAATCGTGCCGGACGATGCCGCTGGTCGGTGGGTTTTCTCGGGGATCTCCCGTTTCCCCCACCCTTTCATTCCGGCGCTGCTAAATACTCGCCTCAATCACCCATATCAGCTCTCAAGAACTCGCTGTTAAGAGCCGCCCAAATCTCTTCACTCACTCACTTCACTCGTTCGATACACTTAGTCATCGGAGTGACCGGTACCAAGGGAGGTTTGCATTTTCTATGCCCGGAGACAAAATCCGTGCTCAATTATTGCGGATTGTTTTTCTTCGTGGATTAAGTTCACATTTACGGAAATTATTGCGGATTGTTTTTCTTCAGGAATTAAGTTCACATTTACGGAAAAGTTCCGTTTATCTGTCCGTCTGCAGAGCCAGCGGTCGAGGACATGTTGCACGTGTCCTATACTTATGGTCGGTACTGCACACAAGCAACCAGGCCCAATGCTTTCAGTATCTTCCTTCTGAGTTACGTATTTCGCAAAATGTTTACTCCTCTCGTTTATGAATGGACGATGCTCGTAACACTGATCACGCTGGCCGCTGTTCACTGGTCGAGAGAAGTGTTCTCGACGCAAGTACACTTCACACCATCATATTACGTGATTGTAACGCTTGAGTGCTCAAAAGAATTCGAGATTGGATGGGTTATTTGGCAGAAAAATTCAACGTAAAACACTCTCGCAACAGCTTAAAGCACAAGACAAGTGTGCGATGGGGCTGCAATAATTGTTTTTAACTACTTTAACTGATGTAATTACAGTTGGCTTAATTAAAGAGGAAAACAAAACAACTGTACAGTACTACAACAAAGAGTAAACGCGACAGAAGAAACGGGTTTGTAAACATTAGTGAAATTTTTTATACAAATAAATCAAATACAGTATAGAAAACAGAAAGCGAATTATTAACGTCATACAGTGGTTAATGGGTAAAGTGATTAATGCGGGAAAAGGAGATTGCTGATATAGTCTATTCGCAATATCGTCACACTTTTTAAATCAAACATTCGAAGAATCACCCCATGTATGACGTGTTTGGTTGTTCCCCAAATATGTAATGTATCGCAAGCGTTTCATACTTCTGTTAACATAAAAGTCTCTTATTTTGGTTGGATTGTAATTAAATATTATTTTATATATAAATAATATTATTTCATTTATGATTGGTATTAATAAAAACAATGAATAAGTAGGATTGTTGGAAATGCTTAGAATAAATAATTTTCGTGTAAAATATTATAGATGTGATTGCTCACTAGTGCTTGTCCCTTTGGTGTACTTTTATAGATATGGTTAAGCCTTGTTTGCATGAGGCGGAGGAATATCCCGAAAGTCTAACTTCGTCAGGGCTTGCAAAAATTGCAAGAAACCATGGATGTATTTTGGAAAGGTTTGAAAATCTATTTTTATTTCTGGCTGTCGTCAGTGTGTGTGNCTTTGATGTGAACGTACCCATTCTGTGATTGGATGCGCAAAGCTCATTGGCTACTACATGTTGCGATACGTCCCCTATTGGCTAAGCTGGCTGTTGGCGAGTACGTTACCAGGTGTTGATTGGCGAAAGGCGTTAAAACCCGTTGCTGTCCAGGACGCCATTTTGGAGGCGTGTGCGGCTGGAGTTCGTCTTATAAGTAGGGACAGGAAATTTTTGCGTTTTTAACTACCTGTAGGCTAGACTCTACTGTCCTATGTATTTTCAAGCCTCAGTTTTCTATTCATTGGCTGCTGCCCCAGTGTGTAGCCAGTTTTATCTCTGCCCAGGTGGCACAGGATTCGGTGATTGTTTCCTTATGTCTGTTATTGGCTCAGAGTTTACATCAGCGTGCCTGTTAATCTGTGATTCAATTGCAAACATAACAAAAATACATATGTTTTTGAATTATAGCTTGTCATAAAATAATTTTAGCGAAATTTTCTAGTACATGCTTATAAGTACTGTTTTACCTCTGTTTTATTATGTACTCTGTGAGCCGGTGATTAGTCTGCAGAGAGCTAAGCTACATAAAATGTGTATCACTCTTTCATAATCAGTTTGATAGCAGATAATTGTAAAATTTATTATGTACGTTATAATTATTTTAACTAATTACACCGATTAAAGACTTGGAAATTTTTAAAACTTCCGCGAATAAAATGCACAATTTTAGTCAATTCAGACCATTTAATAACGCCATTTTCAGGGTTGTTTGTGTTCCCCCCCCCCAAAATAAGTGCTGGCTAGACTTTGATATTTTGTATGCACACTCCCAAATTTTTTTTTGGGTTATTGGCCNATTTTGTATGCACACTCCCAAATTTTTTTTTGGGTTATTGGCCATTATGAAAACACATTTTCATACCCGACTTTCCCAATCAGAATTAAATTATTGCGACATTGAAGTCCGTGATTCATAGGCATACACCTAAGGAGCGTGGCAGTTAAAAATCACCCAATCACGGAAGAGGATATGAGTTAAAGTGTTACGGAGTTCAACTAGTCGTGGGATAAAAAAAATCTTTACTATAGACACTACCTATTACATCAAAATAACCACAGGTGCATACGAAATCTGGCGTATATTAAATTGGTAGTACATGGAGACAAGTTGAACATTTGCTTCGAAAGATTGTCATCGCGGGAGTGGCACAGACACCAAAACGTTCGCAGAAAGATCTGTTTTACAGATAGCTGGTCAACGAATAACACGGATAACCATGTGTTATTTTCCTAGAACTGCTAGCAAGGACACGTGGGGAACCGCAGCCCCGACCAGGAAACGGGCGAAAGACCCGAGTGTCCTTACACTGCGGTCAACTTCAAACCGAAGGTTGACCTTCTAGCCAGACTCTTAACGGTACACGTTATTGTCATTTGTTTATTTTTTCTTTCATGTGTGTTGGAGGCTGGCCGTTGCTTTGTTCGGGTAACAATAGGCTTGATACGTCTTGCACAGGCCAAAAGGTTATTTACAACCAGGAACTGGTTTTGTTACAGCTCTTTTCGGCTGAGTCATAGGAATGGTTTCAAAAGCGATAAGCATACCCTTACATTTAAATCAGCGACTGAAGAGATTTGTGCGGCTCTTAACAGCAAGGTCTTGAGAGCCGATGGGGATGATATATGTGGGTGTGGAGCGGCGCCGGAATGAAAGGGCGGGGGAAACGGGAGATTCCCGAGAAAACCCACCGACCAACGGCATCGTGCAGCACGATTTCCACGAGCGAAAATCCGGTGACTCGGCCGGGGATTGAACCCGGTTCACCTTGGTGGGAGGCGAGCAGACTAACCGCTCAGCCACCGTGGCTCCCCTTCCATTTAAATGTTTTATTTTTTTTCTTGAACAATTTTCGGGTTATTCCACCGTTCCATAGAGTAAGTAACCACGCAGAGGAGAAACAGCTGTTTATACCGCGAACTCCAGCCGCACATGCCAGCAAAATGGCGTCATCGACCAGCAACATGGTGGAACGCCGTTCGCCAATCAGCGCCTGTTAATACACTAGCCAGTCGGCAGCTTACCCGATGGGGAAACTTTCACAGCATGTAGCATAGTCTATTCGCGGCTTCTTTACACTTTTTTAAATCAAACATTTGAAAAATCACTCCATGCATGACGTGTTTGGTTCTTTTCTAAATATGTCATGTAGCACAAGCGTTTTATACTTACGTTAAAATAAAAGTACCTTACTTTTACTTATATTGAATTTTTAAGTATATTTTTCTATGAATTATAACATTTCATTACTGGTTAATATGAATAAGAACAGTGACGAAATAAGTGTGTTGGTAATGCCTAGTAAGAAATAGTTGTTATGCAATTTATTATTATACTGAGTGTTCACGAATGCGGTGCGTTGGTTGTCCCTTTGTTGTAATTCTTTAGACACGGTTAAGCTTTGTTTGTATGAGAAGGAGGATTATCCTGGAAGCAGAACTTCAGCAGCGCTTCAGAAAAGTTGGAAGTGACTATGAATTGACTATAGCCAATCAGCCTTGCGCGGACAATCAGATGATGGGCACTGAGGGGAAGGACAACACCATTTCTTCTCCACGTATTTGTCTACACTGTGACCGTGGGATGTAGGTAGAGGAAGGTACGCTCCACAAGTTCGAAGATCTGCTGGCTCGACTCCACAGCTATATTCACACTCGAGCATTAACCACACAGTGCATTAATATAAGTACACAGAGACTAAATAGCGTAGCGGTTCCTTTGATGTGAGAAGTTCCCATTATATTATTGACCCACGAGTCTTGGGAACTGGATTTAAGTCTGATTGGCTACCGCGTGCTACTAAAGATTACCTATTGGCTAGTTTGTCTGCTGGCGAGTAATTTACGAGGCGCTGATTGACGAACGGCGTTTTGCTGGCGTGGGCAGTTGGAGTTCACTATATAAATGATTGTTTCAACTCTGTACTATTAAGTACTCTGTGTAACAGAGGGTTTAAGTGACCAGAGAAGAAGTGGGCCGAGTTTATGTGAACTTGATCGTCATTGTCAAATACGCAGTGAACGTTAATTTCACTTGTAAAACGAAACGCGAAATGCTATTGTAGTGAGCTTGGGAGGAAAAAAAAGTTTGAATCGTAATACTGTTCACACAGAATTACAGTGCTGATATTGACTGTTTATTGTAAGAGAACAAGCCACAAACACAGAGTAGATAGGTATACAGAAGCGAAATATCATGACTGCTCCTTTGATGTGCGCGTACCCATTCTGATTGGCTAGACAAGGCTTTGGGGCCGCGTTGGTGTAGCGGCTAAAGTGCTTGCCTCCCACCAAGAAGAACCGTGTTCGATTCCCGACGGGGTCGGTCCCGGATTTTCGCACGTTGGGATCGTGCCGGACGATGCCGTTGGTCGACGGGTTTTCTCGGAGTTCTCCAGTTTTCTGCGCTTTTGCATTCCGACGCTGCTCTAAATCCACCTCGTTTCACCCTCATATGCTGTCAAGATCTCGTTGTTCAGAGCCACCCAAATCTATCCACTTCACTTCACTCCACTTCAAAAGACTCTGGGAACTGGCATTGTGTCTCATTGCTTACTGGTTGCTGCGAAAGATTCCTTATTGGCTTGGGAGCGAGCTGGGAAGTAGATCACCAGGCACGGATTGGTGAACGGCGTTCCAATATTATTCTGGACAGTGATGCCATTTTGCTAGCATGTGCACCTGGAGTTCACGGAATAAGCGGTTGTTTCATCTCTACACTTTTAAGTACTCTAGGCTACGAATATGAAGGTGGGCATTTTGACCGTCAGTTGTTGAAGATAAAAGAGACCGCGACAACATTTCGTGTCTGTATGCCTAGTTATTCTATTCCTACGTTTACACAAGGGTGATAGACCTGCAAAGAGGTGACACGCTTCATATGTTGTAGCTTTTCCATTTCATTTCAGTAGGTAGAACTTGTTTTTAGGCGGGGATTAATCCAATCGTCAGAGGTAAGGAAATGACGGGACATAGTTGTTGCACATTCTTGTTATGGCGAAGAACACTATAATACAGATTTATGACAGAGAAGATATTTTGCTCTTAGAAATTTCTCTTAACTTTATATCCTGCGCGACCATGAAATACACAAATTTGGCATGAGGAATTGATGGTTCGACAGAAATACGTCCCTGTAGTAAAATATTTTACAAAAACATTATCAAGCATTGGCCTTTATTTATTCTTCTATTATATTTTTTAATGTCGATACGGTTAAAATAATTTGCTAGCGGTTATTTATGTCAAAAGAGCACTACGGCGTGGGGCATAAATTAAATTTCTTTGAAGGCTGTGTGGAACCTGTATTTCTATACGAAACTTCCAAACGTATTGACAAAATGTTAATCTGAAAAAAAAAACACCTGGCAACTAAATAAATATACTTTCATAACATGACTTATAGAGAAACAGCGTTCTAAAGCTCCGGAACATTTCTAAAAAACATGCATTTTATACTTCTGGGTCTGAACACGTTGTAACCACAAACGTGGAACTTGTACAGATAATTCAACTGAAATGCTGTAAACACTTTACATCAATAAAAACTCAAGGTTACCCTTTAATGTCCTACTGTTGCCCACTCCGCAAAGAAAACATTTCGCGTCAGTTCAGTACCTTGCGCGTAGAGGCAGTACCGCATTAGACGCGCCGTTCAGCGTTGTTCATAGATTACGTATCTCAATCACGCAAATAAGCCTGTTACTAGGATCATCCTATAAGATACGGGCATGGAAATTTCACTATTTCAGCGAAATGTGGACTAACTTTCACATTCACATGCGTACTCGAACATTATATGATGGCACCAAGCTAGACGCCACAGGCACAACTCATTCTCCTGTTACACCCGGCCACACGGAATGAAGCCACCAGTGCTGAATGTTAACTACTGGTTGTGAGTCCCGTAGGGCGTTTCTAATGAGCGGAGGTCCAATGGAATACGTGGAAATGAAGTATACTCGTATGCCGTTCACCTTGGTTCTGAATAATTATGCGAAATGGTAGGGTCTCTAGTTATTAATGTGCGCAAATCAAGGTATTTCTCACTTATGGAAATTTTGGCCTGCATCTTTATGCATATTGATAGAGACTTGCAAAATTTGCGTTATTATTTGGCGACAGATTTAACTCCAAGACTTTTTTATGTTCTTTTGACTGTTTCCATTGATAGACCAATTGTGTGGCTCGTCCCAAGGATGCTTTTAGCCAATAGTAAAGTCTTATAGAGGTTAAGCAACCAATCCCCAGTAAAACGGTAACAGGGGTGTGTGACACCGTATAAATGCCAGTAGACAATGAAATCACGAATTGTGCTCAAATAGATATAAGGAAGTGAAGTATAGCATGTTACCAAATAATAACGCGAATTTTTTGCAGGTCTCTATCTATGGATATAGCACAAACACAGTCTACTGTATCATAAAAAAAAACAGCCCACAATATATGAGCATGACATTTATAATTACTGAAAAGTGTGGTTTGTAAAAAGTCGTGTAAAATATATTTTGTGGGAAACTAAAGGTCGTCACGATACACCTTAACAACGACACAAATTACTTCGCAGGTGGTAAAGGCATTCACGCGAGATCTTTACACGAACGCTGAAACTCGTATCCAAGGTCAAGACCCTGTTCATTTCCTCAAAGAGAGAGAGAGAGAGAGAGAGAGAGAGAGTGTGTGTGTGTGTATGTGAGAGAGAGAGAGACAGAGATCCTGCGATCGTCTCCAACTTGAGAAACACGACGAAGGAGACGAAACAACGCTTGCTTGGTATTGCGTGACGTCTGGGCTACGCATGTTTGAGTAACCAAATGGGCCACGTCTCTCGCGAAGTAAAACAGTTTTACACACACTCACATTAAAAAAAACCCCATTAGTTTGAAAAAAAAAAAAAAACGTTTTAACTATTAACTATCTTCAGTCACAAACACATGCTATACATAGTTTCAGGAGTTGCAATGAACACACTTTTTGTTCACAACTGTACCAGTATCATCACAACGCTATGTCGTACATAGCGACAAACTGAACTGAAATTGTGTTTTTTCTAGATGTAATTGGCACCAGATATTTATGAGACAAAAGAATATAGGCTGTATAACGAATTATACTTTTTATAAGTGAGGCACTCCCTTATTTGAAGCTGTTATTACGCCGTTTGCAGCGTAAATCCGTAGGGTGAATATGGAGTAGAGCGCAAAACCAGACATCGCACGCCAACACAGAACTGCTTTTCTTCCAACACGACTAGCAAAAACGGCGTGGATTGTATTTGAGCTTAGAACACTGTTCAGTAAACAATTGCTTTGAGATGTTTTGATTCTTCCTCTAACCAATTTATAATTCAGTTTAATTAAATTGAAACTGGACATTACACGTTACAATGTTGAACATGTGACTTTGACAGTTGTGTTGGTTTGGGGTAGGCAAATGCTGGGCACATGGGCAGAAGACGAAGAATCTGTCTACCTTATCTTTAGTTTATGCGTAAATCGTCAAAGTCAGATCCTTTGCAGTGTCCCGTATACATGACACTTTGACTGAAAGTTTAACAAACTAACTCGAAATTCTGAGATTTTGATTAAATTTAGGCTGATCCGAGGGGAATGGGAAATGAGCGGGTGGATTACGAGACGGCCCACGAAGATCCCTCTACTTAGCATCTTCTGTCAGGCTGCTGTGAATACTTACGCCAGATATGCGGTATAAAACNCTGCTGTGAATACTTACGCCAGATATGCGGTTTAATTTTTTTTAGCGTTTCCGTGGACCTGATGACCAGTTGATTGGCGTCGACAAGTGACAGTTTAAAATTTTTAGCAACCTTAACATGTAAGTGTTATGGGTATTCTTATGTCCAATGTGACTAAAATAAGAAGGGAACCGAACTCTCATGCCATTAGTTTAAACGTTGCACCACAAACGAAACGATAAAACATGGTGCCACTTTTCCCTATTCACCGCTAACTTTACTGGAATTTCCTCGGTCAGTGTATATAACACGATGCTGGGTATTCGGCGTTATATAATGAGCACATTTGAAAGCCCTGCTTATGATCTATCTCTATGCAAACACAGACACATGGCCCATTGCCCAAGTAGATTTGCAAGTGTGCATGCACGAAGTTGAAGTATTGCCTGCGTGTAAATAATTTCGCGACATACAGGTAGCCTATTAATTAGTAAATAATGAGAATTTTGAAATGTACATAATTTCATATAAAAACTGTGAATATGTTTCCGAAAAAAAATGTATTGTATTTATACCAATGAAAACTTGTTAAAAATATTCAAAACAATCAAAATGTACAAAAAACAAATGAATAACCAAAATTAACGCCCTCATTGCGGAGCGAAAAGATACACGAACTAGTGTGTGAACGAGTGTGTCGCATCCCATGTCAGTTGACGCGTGAAGTTGAGTTGAGAGATTTGGGCGGTTTTTAAAGAGGTCTTGAGAGCGTACGAGGGAGAAATGAGGTGATAATGGAGAAGCACCGGAATGCAAGAGAAGGAGAAACGGGAGATCCCTGAGAAAACCCGCCGACCAATGTCATCGTACGGCATGATTCCCACTTGCGAAAACACGGTTCGCCTTGGTGGGAGGCAAGCAGTCTAACTGTTCAGCCACCGCGGCCCCGGAAACAGCTTTGGACTGGCAGTAATGTTATTGCAAAACACTGATAAACGTTAGTGAAATTGTAAAACTCTAACCGTGCGTGTTTTGTTTAAAAAAAATAATAATTCCGTCAATAATTCGAATAATTCGAACTATTTCGATCCCCGGCAGGGTCACGCACGTGGGAATCGTGTCGGATGATTCCACTGGTCGGTGGGTTTTCTCAGAGATGTCCTGTTTCTTGCATTCTGACTCTGCTCCGCACTCACCTCGCTTCACCCTCATCGGCTCTTAAGACCCTGTGGGAGGAAGAGTTAAAAACGTTCACAAATGACGAACACCTCGTGATACTCGTTAGGTCACTTGCAGTAATGTTAATGTTTATACTTGTCTTTGGGAAGGACACGCAACGGTCACGAAAAAGAAATTATACTGGGATTTCATAATCGTCCAATCAGCCGAGAACCGACTACAACGGTGCATTTTTTTTGTTCCTGCTAAAGTATTTGATTTAGTGAGGTGACGGATCTGGACCGGCCGCGAGGAATGAATAATGGAAACGTGACTCAGCTGACCAGTTGAGGTCGACGGTGTCTGGGGCGCAAGACAGGCCGTCAAGAATTGCGCAAGGTCGGCTGAATTTGTATGAGGGGAGTGGAGGGGACGATGGGCGTCTCTGTACCCTACTTAGAACACCCAGCAATACAGAAGCAAAATTACAGTCAATTGGAAAACATATATTTGCAATGTTACAAATGATAGGCTCGTATTACAAGTTATATTATAGTGAAGTGGACATAAAAGTAGAATAATTTACATGATTCCGTGGCAAGGGCACGGGGCACCGAAGCCGCAGCCAGCCATCTGCTCTGTCATTCTGGTTAACCGGCCGCCATGTTGGATCTATTTACCCCGTGCCCGTGACCATGGATAACCTTGAGCCAAAATACTTCTTAAAAATTGACAAAAATTCCCAAAAATAAAAAAATTAAAAGCAGATCAAATCGACATTTATTAAAACAAATTTCATGATGTTTTAAAAAATGTTTTATGAAAAAAAGAGATAACTATTCCCGGCTTCTCATGTCGTTCCGCTTCCCCACAAAATTACCGCGTACATATTTTAACCATGCACACGGCTCCACGACTAGGGACGGGCTGCGTCAGCACTTCTACAGGTCCGCACCTGCGTGGTGTCAGATAACCACGAAGTCAACGTATGCGCACGTAGCAGTGTTAGTACTTATACACGTCCGAATCTGCATGGTGTCAAAGAACCTGAGTTAGCATATGTGCCTCCATGCCGTTTTCTCACTCCCGCGCCTGCATGGTGCCTGGTAACAGTGAAGTGTAGGCGAATGTGCATGCATGGGAAATACAGACATTATGCCCTGTCATTCCGGCCAGCTGGTAGCCATCTTGTTGTTTTTTGTCATTTGTTTACATTTTTTCTTTACCTAGGTGATGCTAGTGTATTAATTATCTATTTTGCCGCGAGAGGAGCTGTGGATTTAGCCACCAGGCGGCAGCCATTTTTGTTTATGTTTGTAAAGTATAGGTGGTGCTGTCTGAGCCCAACATATTGGATTATATTTTATAAGCGGTGCTAATTTATCGATTTAGCCGCCAGGGTAGCTGTTGGCATGCGCTCATTCTATCGATTTAGCCACCAGGTGAGTTGTTGGAACTCTTATTTTTTATACCAACTCCAATTCGTAAACCTCTAATTTATATTAAATTTAAATGTAATTTTTACAATCATCTGTATACCTACATGCATGATGCAGGACTTTGACTAACTGCATGGTTAATTAAATATACATTATTTATTTAAAAAAATTTAAGTTCTCCAATTTCAAAATAATTTTTTTTCATTTAGTTACATAATTGAATATAAATTACAATCGTACTTCATACAATACTTTTAATTAAATTTCTTTTAATTCTTTACCTTCTAAATTTTAATTCATTCTTTCAAATAAGGTATATATGAAATTGAATACAATTTTATTCACATGCATTTTTTATTCAATTAATCTTATATTCAATAAACACAATTGCACATACCCTTGAAAAAATTATAATATTTTTCGATATATATCAATATATGCGTCATGGCTGTAGGTTACATTTTTTTATGCATCTCGTTATTCACACTCGTGTTATAATTGTGCAAAAATATCGTGTCATTTATTACACCGAGACAATGTACAGGGCGGTTATAAAGGTAACGGCATGTTTGATGACATGTACCGAAGTCACAAGAGACCTGCTTGCAGCAACACCTGGTATTGCGGTCCTCATGAGAAATGCACGTCACCTATACATGCCTTTGCATGTCTAAGGAAATGGTCGCTATGGCTGAACTGATTACCAAACCTGTCACACAAATATGGCATGCGACAGGGATTCTTGGCGCAATTAAAGCTTTCATGGGGCCCTACACTGTAGCCGAAAGCAAATGTTTTATCACGAAAGTAACACCGACGTCGACTTAGAGGTTCAGGAAAATATTCAGATGAACCTATAAGAGATGTATGTGCTGGAGCTAAAGAAGCATGTAATGCTGGTAAAGGAGTTATAGGCACCGTAGCCGAAAATTTTGATGGTTCCATTGAAGATTACCTAGGCGCCACAACCAAATAAGTTGATGGCACTGCACCATCTATAGATGTTCTTGCTGCACTGATGGCAGCATATGCTGGTAGTGATGTAGGTGTCACAGCTGAAGAAGTCGATGGCACCATACGTACCTTAAACGATGGTACTGCACTGATAGAAGTAGATGCTGCTAGTGATGTAGGCATCTCAGCTGAAGAAGTCAATGGAGCTGGTAAAAAAAGGAGATATCTCACTCGAAGAAGAAATAGATTGCAAGTAACCATGGGTGGGAAAAATACACTCCACTTTGAAATAACTGACCATGGTTTACGTTGTGTAGAAGCTAACCGAGACGATCCATCTTTCACGTTAGCCGCTGCCAAACTAAGCTTCTCAGCTGATCCCCCCCACCACAACTGCTAATAAAATACACGTATGCAAGCCCTATGACGTCATGTTGCCATTGAAACAGTCATATCACATCAATTTGCAACACACCACAATCACCACCACACAACACAATCACTACCACACAACACAATCAGCACCACATGTACCACATTTAGCACCACATGCACCACAAATGACCCCTCATGCTCCACAAATGACCCATCATGCTCCACAAATATCCCCTCGTACTACGTAACTGACACCTCATGCTCCACAAATGACCCTTCATGCTCCGCAACTGACCCCTCATGCTCCACAAATGACTTCTCATTCCCCGCAGCTGACACCCTATGTTCCGCAACAGACCCCTAATGCTCCACAATCAGCACTGCACACTCCAAAATAGCTCCACAATCGCTCCACATGCTTAACAATCGCTCCACATGCTCCACAATCACTCTACATGCTACACAATCGCTTCACAATCAGCTCCGAATGCTTCGCAATCAGCTACGCAGTTAGCACCACTTGCTCCTATTCATCCTATGTACGATATAAAACAAGCAGAAGGTAGCTTACNTAATCAGCTACGCAGTTAGCACCACTTGCTCCTATTCATCCTATGTACGATATAAAACAAGCAGAAGGTAGCTTACGGAATTGTAGGGCCCCATACACATTGCATGCCTCTCGAAAAATCACAGACCTTTTAGACGGAAGTGACAGAGCATGATGTGTGTGTTTCCCATGCATGCTCATGCGAAGACACTTCACGGTTACCAGACACCATGCAGGTGCGGACGTGAGAAAACTGCATGGAAGCACGTAGGCTAACTCAGGTAACTTGATATCATGCAAGTGCGGACTTGTAAAAGTGCTAACTAACACAGCCGTCGCAAGTCGTGGAGCCGTGTGCATGGTTAAAACATGTACGCGGTGGCTGAGCGATAAGCCTGCTCGCCTCCCAGCAAGGCGAACCGGGTCCAATCTCCAGCCGGGTGACCTCCGGATTTTCGCATGTGGGAATCGTGCTGGACAGTTGCCGCTGGTCTGCGGATTTTCTCGGGAATATCCCGTTTACCCCCGCTTTCATTCCGGCGTTGCTCCATACTCGCTTCAACCACCCTCATCGGCTCTCAAGACCTCCCTGTTAAGAGCCTCCCAAATCACTTCACTCACCATAATTTTTTTAAAGTGAGTTGAAAATTTTCTTACATTTTATATTAAAATAATAAGTTATTTCATTTGTAATCGATATTAATAAAAACAGTGAGAAAATAGGTATGTTGGCAATGCCTAGTAAGAAATAGTTCTCATGCAAAATATTACTAAACTGAGTGCGCACGAATATGGTGCGTCGTCCCTTTGGTGTAATCTTCTAGACTTGGTAAAGCTTTGTTTGCATGAGGCGGAGGAATATCCTGGAAGTAGAACATTAGGAGGGCTTCAAAAATGTTGGAAGTAACTAAGATTGGACTATAGCTAGTTTTGTGATGTTTCCTTGTAGGCATGTTGTTGACTCAGGGCTCATCTGCTGATTGGCCGGTATCCATCTGCTTATAATGTTATTAGTATTATCGAAAATAGTTTTTTACGAGCGTAGCGTGTTGTCTCGTTTACAAACAACTTCAGCCACTTGGAAAACGACGTTATCGGCTCGTCGCCTTGCCGTGTGCAGGGAAGTTCATAAATTTCCCCTCTCCGCAACGGGTCCTCTGTCAAGGATATCGGGACTGAATGAGTCAGCTCGGATCAGACAGCAGCCCACTTTGCAGACATTCTCCCGCCACGGGACCCCGCGTGTCCGCGATGACAAGTGTTCTCGTCGACCCGCGATCGACCCACAAAAGCGGTTATATCGGGCCACGCCGTATCGCCTTTTACCTCATGGTCATCGCCGCACCGACGACACGCCGCCGATAAGAAAAACAACGGCGTCCGCGGCGCCGCCGACGCGCGCCCAATCGGGACGGACCCGCTCAACCGGGTCACGGACTACAACCCCGGCCGGGACACGCCGAACTATGATTGGCAAATCGTGAGCTCAAGTAAACACTCTACGGACTAGCTCGGGCGTCAAGAGGGAGTAGCTCGGCCTGTCCCCGTTTCTTCTAAAATATTTCAGACGCCTCCCTTGTTGTCGTTCATAGTAAAAAAAAAGTATAATGTTGCAACAAAAAATTACTATACCCTATTAGTGGTTTCTACCAACTTTTATGAAGCGCTGCTAAATTTCTGCTTCTAGGATATTCCTATGCCTCATGCAAACAAAGATTAACCGATTATAGAAAATTACACCAAAGGGACAACGCACCGGATTCGTGCGCACTATATGTAATACTATTTTGCATAAGAACTATTTCTTTATAGGCATTACATATCCTGCAAGTAGAACTTCAGCAGGGTTTCAGAAACGTGTGAAGTAACCGTGAATGTCCCGTATTTAAATTCTGTCTGGGCACAGGAACTGAATTTGTTACTCCCCATGGGTATACAGTTAAAATTTTCTGTAGATTTACGGAAACTATTACGGAGATGTAGAGTTAATTTACGGAAAGTCACTTTGTAATGACGCATAACGGAAATGTGCCCCGTAAAAATAGAATACGGAAGTTCTTCGTATTCTTATGGCTTCGATTTTGAGACACGAACAATGATACGATACCTGAAGCGTATAAAATCCCATCTTCACAATACTACTTGTAAAATAGTAGTAGATAAGTGGCGAACCACTCATATAGTTGTAATTCGTTTATTCATGTTCAAATTCCGCTATAGGACAAAATTTCCTGTATACACAGTACAACACGCACATAAAGAAAAAAAAAATTTGTAACCTCTTTTAATAAACCGCAAATATTACAAGCTCTCTAACAAGACTTGAACCTAAAACAGGCTCGTTCGTCAATTTTATGTAAAATCCATATTTACGAAAAACTTCGTGTAAAGGTTTAGTAGGTGAGTGGTTCGAGTTATTGATTGTTGATTTTTCGATTTGTGTTCAAATCTCAGTGAAAGATAATATATTTAAACTTGTTTTTAATTTCTCTGTTATACACAGTGGAATACATAACGAAAATAAAATTATTAAAAACTAAGAGGTACATGCATCGTTAAATAGAAATTGCGTATTTACAAAAATACTTTGTGTAAAATAATGGTAATTGAGTGGATAAAGTGTTGGGCATTCGAAATTTTATTCCGAATTCAACTCCCGCTGCCGGACATTTTTTTAATAGCCATTGTTTATACAGTACATAAAAAAAGTAAAACTTTTTTGGTACTCCTTTTTATAAAGAGCAGATTAAAAAGAAATAAACTTGCAAGATTGTGGACACGTTCCGTGTATTCACGGAGATTTATGTGAAATTTACGGAGAGNATTCACGGAGATTTATGTGAAATTTACGGAGAGAACGTTATTGAAAAAAACGAAGAGACCGTAATTTAACGCAGATGTCTGGATAATTTGTAACCGGTATTTTCCGTAATTTAACTGACATTTTTTCTAACAGTGTACAGTTCAGCAATTTTTTTCAGCTGTGTGTGTTGTAATAATACAACCCACGAACTGGTAACACGTATCAAGTTTTTCTTGCAACACCGGCCTGGGTGCTGAATACTCGAACATCCAACACTTGAAGCAAACGTAACGAGTAATTGCGAACATATTTCCTAAATTCAGTTATTACTAAGTCCAAGTAAATTTCGAGCTACGCTTCGATAAAAATTTTTTGTCCTCGAAATTTGCTGGGACATAATGTTATGTTCTCACTGGTTGTTCAAAAATTCTTACAAGGTAAGTACAACCACGTGAAAATTAACTTCCTGTGATCTAATAAAAAAAAAAAAAAAAAAAAAAAAGAAAAATGTGAGCTGTAAATCTATTTACGTGAGCAAGGACGCTTTAATTGCGACACAGTCAGCCCGTCACTCAACTGGATTACGACCTGCCAATAACAGCTGCTGTATTGTGCAATAGCGTATCCGTTGCAGTGCGGACCAATAGACTTGCGGTTTACGGAAATGCGGATACCAACAGAACTGGCGTTCCTTTCGTGGCTGATACACTGTTGAAATTTTCAGTACATTCACGGAAATTTTTACGGAAATATACAGTAAATTTACGGAAATGCTCGCCATGTTAACATCAAACGAAACGGAGCACCGTGCATATATTAAAATATGGCACCTCTCCCGTATTTTAAACAGATTCGGGTTTCGGGAACTAACAATTTCGAGGCTACACGGAGCTTTCTCTCCACTGTAACTAGAAATTTACCGTTTGTGCGGTAGTTTGGACATCCAACCCACTTAAACATTTTATTTCAAACATTAAAAAGTAGCACGAGCCACTTGCAACAGTTAGCAACCCTAAAAACTCTCTAACAATACAAGAAACTTATAAAAGGCTTCATTCTTCAAATTGCTTTAATAGTATATGGACACGCCTTTATTGTGTTAGGAAGTGTTGGCACAGTGGTAATCGCCACATCGTACAAACGTTCTGTCTCGTTTTCAAATCCCGCTCTAAAACAAAAATTTTTTCAAGTAATTTTTTTTTGTCACTGGTAAGCACCCACATAACATTAATTAAATATCCTACTGTTATCATAANATAGTATATGGACACGCCTTTATTGTGTTAGGAAGTGTTGGCACAGTGGTAATCGCCACATCGTACAAACGTTCTGACTCGTTTTCAAATCCCGCTCTAAAACAAAATTTTTTTCAAGTAATTTTTTTTTGTCACTGGTAAGCACCCACATAACATTAATTAAATATCCTACTGTTATCATAANTTTTTTTCAAGTAATTTTTTTTTGTCACTGGTAAGCACCCACATAACATTAATTAAATATCCTACTGTTATCATAAAATAGACCCGGGTCTGTAATCATAGTCATGGCCACCCGTTTTTCACGAAAAGATTTCAGGACTAGTTCTACTGCAAAATACCTTAGTTCAGAAACAATTATGTGGTTGGAAGATGTCAACTTTCACGCGTCTTACATCGCTGTCAGCCATTCACTGACGTTGAGTGTCGGGGTAACTTAAGTCTAATTGGCCCTGTCTAGTATACTATGTCTTCTCACACAAAAACGTAGCCAATATCATAATAAATGTGCAAGTATGCACGTACGAAGTTGAAGGTTAGTATGCATGGAAATATTTTCGCGAGAAACAGGTGGCCCTAATAATAGCTATTCTTTATAGGCTGGAAATAAACCAAAACCTGAAAGCTAATTTATGGAGACGTTCAGCGAATTCATGGAAAATTTGGTAAAATTTATGGAGTGCACCTTATTAAAAAAAATGAAGTATCTCTAATTTAACGAAGATCTCAATAAATTTTTACCGGTACGTTTCTTCCGTAATTTCATAGAAATTTTTTCTGACAATATACAGGCATCTCAATTGTAGTTTGTTCTTACGGACAGTAGGGGGAACCGGGGAATAATGGGGAAGCTAAGCTTTAAGACCTAATAGTTGTTCATACAGCTTATTATTAAGGACAAATACATGTACAGGATGCATCTAAATTAGACCAACAAATTTCGACTGCTGGTTATTCACGAAAAAAAGAAGACATACATACGAATTATGATCAAAAGTGAATCCTAAGGGTGTTACACATACTTGAAGTTGGACATTATAATCAAAGTGTCACGCACGACAAGTATAAAATTAGCACGTAGTGAAAACGCCTGGGAGAAGGCAGACGCATCGCTCACATGCCGGTGCATGACGTCATACAAATATTGATGACTTTATATTCTTCGCTAGAGCGCTCAGTCATACAGCGCACACAAGAGTGCAGCACCTACCGGTAGGTAAGACTCTTAGATTGATTCAGAGTTTAAAAATTACCAAACCCCGTGGCACTATACCTTCGTAGCACATAGCTAATAAATTGGCAAAATCATCACAAAAATTAGTTAAAATTGTCTTAAATAAAAATGAATGATGCATATTTTTTTTAAAATTTGAATTTGCCCTATTTAAGAGCGCTTGGAACCATTTTGGTTGAGTTTTCTTGCTGCCCANATTTGAATTTGCCCTATTTAAGAGCGCTTGGAACCATTTTGGTTGAGTTTTCTTGCTGCCCAATATTCCTTCATGTGTTGTGACTGTCTTTGTTTTCTTTCCTCCGTGAAGGTGTAGTTGTTTTTCCTTCTGATTTTGGGTTCAAATTTTGCAGTGTCGACCAATCTTCTGAAGGTTTCACGGTCTCTCGTGTTTTCTTCTGTAATTGAAAGTGATTTTAGGTCGTTTCTGACTTCTTGTAGCCAATTGGTGGGTGTTTTTAGACTGTTGTTGTGATCGAAAATCTTTTTGGTTAGTCTGTAATTGTCCATTCGTTGTAGGTGGCCATAGAATTTTAGCCGTTTTTCTAAAGTTCCTTTCAACCTAGTTACGACACGAGGCACCATATATATGTAATTATATACTTAATGTATACAACTGAAAACTGAAAAAATCCTTTGTAACATTGTAATATTACCCTACCACGAGTATATTGAGAATATATTTTACTGTAAATATTAATTCAATATTTTTCACAAGACAGTAATAACATTTCGTAATGTAACATTTTAACATATAACCATTTTTTTTCAATGTAAAGTGCCCAGTGTCAAGTGTAAATATGAATTTTTATGGTAAAAACATATTAATACCCGTATAGGAAATTTTAAGTAATAGCTTTTATAACCCCATCTCACACTCTAGTAAAACGAAAAACAAATAAGTGCAAAGAGACACTATAAGAAAAACGCCATTTGANATAAGTGCAAAGAGACACTATAAGAAAAACGCCATTTGACAAAATGCTACTGCACCCTAACTCCGCGACAACCGTGACCGCATGGAAGAAAGGGCACTCGCACTGATGACCACTGCTACACCGGAGTTCCGGCAGCTGTGTATCACCACCATGTCTCTTTCACGCTACATACCTCCCTTCCCCATCTATGCGGGCTGAGGACAGCCGCCTTTTCCAGCGAGGGGAGGATGTTGCTAGCACAACGGAGCCAGCGGAGAGGTGCCTGAGAGGAAGGGGTATGCGTGTTTTGAGAGACGTGGGTAAACAGAGCAGCCGCACTGACAAACGAGGACGACGCCGCGTATACAAGCCACGCACGAGACTGTGGCAGGGCTTAGCCTACTGCCGTGCCACGGGAGCCCATGCCAGGCGGGCAGACTGCACCAGCGCCTAGCGAGAGTCCTCGAGCGTGTACCGTCTACAAGTCTGCATAAATATTACAGTGGCGAGTGTTGAGTTCGTCGAGTGCGTGCGTTGGGGTTTATTAGCAGCTTGGTTGCAAACCCTTCTGCGTCATTGTCGGTCAGTCAGAATATTAGCTGAAAAATTTAATTGTGTANAGCCGCACCGAGAAACGAGGACGACGCCGCGTATACAAGCCACGCACGAGACTGTGGCAGGGCTTAGCCTACTGCCGTGCCACGGGAGCCCATGCCAGGCGGGCAGACTGCACCAGCGCCTAGAGAGAGTCCTCGAGCGTGTACCGTCTACAAGTCTGCATAAAGATTACAGTGGCGAGTGTTGAGTTCGTCGAGTGCGTGCGTTGGGGTTTGTTAGCAGCTTGGTTGCAAACCCTTCTGCGTCATTGTCGGTCAGTCAGAATATTAGCTGAAAAATTTAATTGTGTANGTTAGCAGCTTGGTTGCAAACCCTTCTGCGTCATTGTCGGTCAGTCAGAATATTAGCTGAAAAATTTAATTGTGTATTGAACTTGGATTGCCTTTCACGAGATCATTGTAGAAGAATTTTATTGTGAATTGAAGTGATAGCGTGACCTCAGAATTTTGAGTCTTTCACTCTTTCTAACCAGCCCTTCAACGCAAGGCAGTGCTGTACCTTACCTTGTACTGTCTTAGGTTGCAGGAATTAAGACGGTAACAGTATGTTTATGTTTTCACCATCTTTTTTCGTATTATAAATGCACGCGGACTATTTTATATAACTCCAGTTGTCGTTTATTAATATGACATGCATTTTTGAAATAAACAAAAAATAATGCGTGGAACAAGTTTTGCCCGATTGTGCCCCATCCCTGTGGCACGATGGGGTTTTTCATGGGATATAATGGGGTACAAAGTTTAAGTAATTAATGAAATGAACTTCTCCGTAACTTCTATTATTATTTACTTACAAGCTCTCTCGCTTAAAATATAAAAAANGTAATTAATGAAATGAACTTCTCCGTAACTTCTATTATTATTTACTTACAAGCTCTCTCGCTTAAAATATAAAAAAGTTTTCTCACTTTGGGCACAGGAATTGTGCGTCCACAATTCACACACCATCCAGTTCACCCAATCTCCTNTAAAAAAGTTTTCTCACTTTGGGCACAGGAATTGTGCGTCCACAATTCACACACCATCCAGTTCACCCAATCTCCTTTAGATGCAGAATATAGTTCACAGCAATACAAACATGCGTTATCTTTTGATTAATCCAATTTGGCAGTAGGTTTATTTGGTCTGAGAGCCCGATGAAATATATATTTCTGAAGCCAGTCCTCTCCAGTGGAATAATTTTATCCTGTGCCAAAACATTTCGGAGAGTCAACTGGTAGCTAAGTGCCTGAGATTTTTTGGCGTAAGACCAAAATTCTTCATTTCCANCAAAACATTTCGGAGAGTCAACTGGTAGCTAAGTGCCTGAGATTTTTTGGCGTAAGACCAAAATTCTTCATTTCCAATGTTTTGGTGAAAATTACCAAAAGTTGATCTTATTGCAGCGAAAAATATCAAATTTATGTTTTTTTTTCAACAACTTAAAAATTATTCACTGCTGAAAAAAAATTAAAAGATATATTGGCTACTATTTTATCTCAAAAGGCGGTTTGAAAATGTATCAACAGTTACGGCCGTGACTATGACGGTTCATTTATTGAACACAATTCTTTTTTAGTAAAACAGGACGGACGTAAATTTGTTTAGTCTCTTAATAGTGTTTGAGAGTTTGAAAGTTGTAAACTGTTTACAGGTGGCTTTGTGCTACTTTCTGCTGTCCGAAGCCACGGATTTAAGTGGCGAGAATATCATAAGTATTCCATAACAGACAATTTTCCAGTTACAGCAGCGTAGATCGCTTGGAGGAACTTCAGCATCGTCGTTACAGATTAGTACAAAGCTAGAAGGAAAAGGGACTGTTTCTGCAGTTTGAATGTACGAAGTTCAGTTCTGTTTTTTGTCACTATGGCGCGCACGTACCTATTTGTTATCTCCATCCTAACTAATATTATAAATGCGAAAGTGTGTTTGTTTGTTTGCCATTCTTTCACGTCGCAACGGAGCATTGAACCGACGTGATTTTTTGTACAGAGATAGTTGGAGGGCCGGGAAGTGTATATGCTACTTTTTATTTCGAGGAAAATCTCATTCCCTCGGGGAAATTCTTATTGGAAAATGAAAAACTACACAAACGTAAACATCGCAACCGAGAAACAGATCGACGTTATATCTAGCACAGAAATAGTTGGAGGGCTGAAAGGTGATATTAGCTACTTTTTATCGCGAGAAAAGTTTTCAAAAAATTTACAAACGATAATAGTGAATCGAGTCTGAAAAAAGTTTACCACCAGCGCGCTCTCTTGCAATACGCTGTCCAAACAGTTAAAGATGGAAACATATCATGTAGTAAGGAATTGTGTATAATAAAAAGACCTATAAAAATAAATTTAAAAAAACTCCGCAGTAGCATATATCTATCTATAACAGAGAAATACTATTAAGTGTTTTTACCATTTAATTCACTGAGACGTCGAGTTTTATAACATCTATAGATTATAGAAGATTAACACTAAGGAAAATTCAACTTTATTTAAAAAAAAAACCTAAACAGCAATTTTGTAGTCCACTCGAGCGGAGCCGCGGGTACAGCTAGTATCTCAATAAAAGAAATATCGCGAATATACGGACATTTGTAACTGTGTAGTTTAAATTGATATTATTGAGCTGGTGAATGGGTGAAAGCACACTTTTGAGAGACCTGCCGATTTACTCCGTTCAGCACTTCATGTCACAAATTATTGTTGTGAGTAGGTATGTGTTTACGTATATACTAATGCTATAAATGCGAAAGTGTGTTTGTTTGATTGTTTTTTGTCCTTCTTTCACGTCGCAACGGAACAACGGATCGACGTGATTTTTTTGCACAGAGATAGTTGGAGGGCCGGGAAGTGACATAGGCTACTTTTTATCGCGAGAAAATATCTCAAAAACTTTACTCAATATGTAATTTACTTCAAGAATTCTATGAAAAACGACATACCAATTGTAGTTTTAAAAATTGACAATAAATGGCGTTAAAATAGTTTCTATTGACTGCATTTGCTTTTGGTTTCCTTTGATTCGCTTTTCGTTTTGGTTTTGTTGTTTAGGAATATTCGAATATTGTTCACTTTATTAGACTGGATTGACCTTTGGTACTGATTTGCACTTTGAATTGGATTTGTTGGTTTGGTATTTGTTTTTGTTTACTTTTTAGACTTTTTTTTGTTGTTTAGTTTTTTTATAGTCTGTTAAATAAATAATGCCTCGCAAACGAAAATCAAGTCTTTCAAGAGCATCGTCTCAAGCACAAGCAAAGATTTGCTCGATCGCGAGAGTCTTCAGAAAATGCCGAACTTATGAGGTTTTCCTACAATGTTCGCGCCCACCACGACGCATATATACATTTCTCTACATAAGCTTTTTCTGATTCACACGTTTTTAAGCGAAATTACTGAACTCATTTGTGATGTACGTTCGTAACTCAAAGAACCTTACATTTCAAGCCATAGGGGAAAAAAAATATCGCATGTTGCAATTATTGTTCTGGGACCATTATTCATGGCCAAAAACACTTTCCAGACTGCTGTACTTCTAAAATCCTTCTAATATTTAAATGCGAAAGTCTGTGTGTGTGTGTGTGCATGCTTATTACCACTCAGCTCCATAACGGCTGAACGGATTTTGATGAAATTTGGTATGTAGGTACTTTAGGTCCTAGAATAGAACACATTATACTTTTTATCTCGGTAAATTGTACGGGTTCTGTGGAATAACAACAAAACGTAATTCTGCAACGGCTGGGAACGTGACCGAAATATTTTTTTCCTCTGGTGTCAGAGGTTATCAGGCTGCCCAAGGACCTCTGAAATGGCTTAACGACTGCTATCAATCGATAACAACCGGGATCGAATATTCAACGTGCCCTCCGAAGACCGGAAGCGTTCAGATGTTACGCCACTAAACGATCACCCATCCAAATGTGTGCCGCTGGGAACGTTGCTTAACTTTGGTGATCGATTAAGATCCCTCAGCCAAGCGCAAAAAGTAGTACCTAGGTACACTTATTTCTAAAGCTACAACTTGATGAAACTCATGTTTCGATTTTCACACATCGAAGCTGGAAAGCGGAAATGTGGTAACTACGCGATAGTTGCACAGATACACTCCAAAAACAATGCCGTATTTCTTGTCTATCGGGTAAAAAAGATTTTCGTCCTTTTCGGTTGTCGTAGTCAGTTAAAAACCTAGACCAACATAGCATAATTTTATAATTCTGTTTTCACATACATGAATTGTCTTTTCCCAATTTATTTATTCGTGTATCACTGTAAAGCTCAATTGTACTCGTTAGACTCAATTGTATATTCATACAACCGTTCATACATACATGCACACGCAATTCATTCATACAACCATACATAGGGCCTTCATTCAAAGACATACATATACATACATAAAAACACATACATACCATGCCCACACAAATACATATAAATAACTACATTCTCATATATTAAATATAACAAGACAGAGATTCGTAAATTTACTCATACATAAATAAACATACTACATACCAAAGTGCATACATACATGCTCACAATATCCATAGAAACTCACACGCGACGTGATTCAGAAATATCTGTACAAGTTCCAGAAGACTTCGATGTATAACGTGGACGGCACTAAACCGGAAATTTTTCTCTCGCCACGTGTAGGGTATTGACACATTCTCTGCGGTCGTGTATTTCAGCGATGAATCACCTCACCAACAAGTACAGAAAGGAAAGCTGCAGACGTACAGGATGTAGACGGTACATTGTCAGCTAACAAGTTTATATATTTTCGCTATATATCACTTTAACATTTGCTTCAAGGTGTTAACGAGATTTCCTGCTGTGTTGATTTCGTCATTCTCGCATTATTAAGTCCGAGTTTGTTTTGACTGCTCCAGCGATATTAGCAGAAATAGCATAAGAACACAAGGTATTGCGAAAAAAAAAAAAAAAAAATCCTTTGGAAAATAAAATAACTACTAATTGACGCGGCAGGTTATAAACTCCTTCATGGTAATACGCTCACCGCTTTATTTGAACTTCAGTTTAGTTCGCAACTGCATTGAAAACAAAATTCTTAATCGCAGCATGGAAGTCCTGTGGATATATTCAAATAAGAAGGTACTCTAGGACAATGTTAGCATATGGAGTAACTATCTCAGCAGCAATGCTTATGCACGTTTCGTGATAAATCTTAATACTCGAGAAACTAGAAAAGCACTTATTCGCAGTTAACAATAAAAACTTCAACGAAAAATGTTTTTTGTAGTGTTAATACTTTTTTCACGTATGTAAATCACAATTTAACTAAGTACAGGAGCACAAATGAAAGAAAAAACCCTTTAAAATATGCAGGTGGTATGCATAAATACCTACAAAATTTTAAAAAGTTCTAAAATATGGTGAATTTGGCATATTTATGATCTGCAAATCACCAGAGGATAGAACTCTATCTCTCTTTCTCTGTGTAGCTGTCATGCAACGCAAAAGCTGTTCGACGGAATCTTCTGCCAGTCGCCTATTCAGCTTAATGATTTACCGGCCAAATGCCTATTCGGCTAAATGCCTGTGCGGCCAACCGACTGTTATATGCACAAATCACTGTTCTGCCAAGGACCTATTTGACAAAACGCCCGTCTACTAAACTTCTGATCTGCTAGGCGCCTCTCTGTTATTCAAGAGAGAAATGTTTCAAACCACATTTTTGGCTGGAAACGTGTTCTATCATACGTTTGTGAGTTCAGCGCCATTTTCGTCCATATTCCTGTTCGGCCAAATTACTTTTCGTTCAAAGACCTGCTTCACCAACTTTATCAGAATATCAGTGACTCGGATGCTATTTAATTCTGAGCACCGATATCCCAATACTAGAAATAATGGTTTATCGCGGGAAAAGTTGACTGTTTGCTAAGATTCAGCGTAAAGGTACGAATGTTAGACAGTTTTCTTTCCATATTGGCTGTCATGCATGTATGAAGATACTATCCCATTTCACTGGGCTAATGAGGATTCTGATACTTTAAGGCAGAACGTTCGTGATTGATCTGCAAACAACTTAGCCAAGTCAAAACCTTGTTCATCCAATCATGAAAGAATAAACTAGTTAGAGTGTTATAGAAAATATGTTGGCTAAAGTTTTTTTCGCAATTTTTTATTATCTCTACTACGAATTAATCTGCAAAACTTTACGACTTCACTGTAGTTATTCAGGATATGGTGTCAGCTATGGTCCTCTGACTGCCAAATATTGTAAATCCACTTCAGAACATGCTAGGGTTTAAACGTACTTACACTTAAGGTTTCTTTTGAAATTGAAACATGCATTTTTAGACACATCTAGGAAGTTTCTTAATTGGTAAGAAGCCGTGCAAAAAAAAACGAGTATCCCGTACTACTTATAGTCATGGATTTAACTGGTAACTCATTGGCTAAGCAGCCAATGAATGCCATCAAGTTATAAGGAAGGAGTGTAAACAAATTCTCAGTAGGTTATTAAGTGGCACGACGGTCTTTAAACCACTTGCACACACATTCTTGTTCATTTGTGACTAAACCGCGTAATCTGACCAGATCCGCATGACCACGATTATTAAATAAACATATATAAACAGTATGTGTTAATCATTAAGTGTAATAGGTCTATAGTTAAAAAAATCTGATTATTACGGCAGTAGCCAACGAAAAAATGACATCGGCTGGAATACGCAGATAACTTTGAAGACTACGCACTCCATCGAATGGACTTTTGAAATTTTTGCAGTTATAGTTGAGGGTATTGCATTTTCTGTGCATGTGCAAGGAGTGTAGATAATTCGTGCTTTAACAAAATAAATGGGAAATAGATTGAAAATGTATTTTACTTTGCGGTGTATACTAAGGGCAATCCTGGCATCTCACATCTACGTGCTAACAAATTTATCATTTAAGATTTATAAAGGGGAATTAGTACAATACATATGCCACGTAAGTACGTAAAAGTACATAGAAAGTAATGAAAAACAACTATTTTTTGAATGTATTTCTTACTATATTATAAACTGTTAACGGTAATGTAAGTACTTATGAAACCAACCTTTAAAAAAAAAATCACTGCGCGTACCCGTAACTAATAATATGTTATAGTGAACATCGGTATGCAGGCTCCCATAGCTGAGTTGGCAACGTAGAAATAAATATAATTCTAGGACTCGGCGTTGTATTGCGAGTGTAATGTTTAAATTAATGTCCGGCGAGGTTACTGTTTCTAGATTTTGTTCTTATTATAGTAAAAATTGGCATATAAACAACACATTTACATGCCTAACATTTCCACGATTCCACTTGAATGGTGCATGAATAAAGTGAACAGGACCAGGGAAATGTTAAATTTACATATGGTGGAAGTTAAATCACACAGTTAGTGGTACAGTTTTGATCGGAGAAGTAGGAAATCATAAACAGGGCTTTAAAAAAATTCTCAGTTTACCGCGAACACTCTATATATGTATATCTTGAGACCGTACAATTTCGCATTATAATCCAGAATCAAGGTGAACGGCAAACGAGTGCACTTAAGTTCCACGTGTTCCATTGAACCACCGCTCATTGGACACGCACTGCAGGACTAACAACCAATAGCAAACATTCAGCGATCTGGTAGCTTCATTCCGTGTGGTCGGGTGTAACAGGAGAGTGAGTTCTGCATGAGGCTTCGATTATTTAGAGGACTGTGGAGTCTAGATTGATGACATCATATAACGCGAAATGGTAGGGTGTTTATTTATATCAGTCCTGCACATTCTTAAAAGTTGCAAATAACATCAATTGTGCTAGTAGTATGTCCCTTATATTCTTCTCGAATAAAATTTTCTGTCTAAGAGCAAACTGTTCTATGAACGAAAAACGGATAATAAATATTTACCAAATAGAATAAAGATATTCCTTAGTCATAGTCAGCAACTTTAAAAAACCCATAACTAAGGAAAAGAAAATTCATGTTATTTCGGTTATTACAAAATATTAGTATATTGTTTTTGATTGCTTGTTTCACGAAATCGAAGCTGACAACATCCAATTACTAAGATGTACGGCCACGAGTAGCATTATCAGTTCAGTTGATCCTTTTTCTTTTTTTTTATCCGTCGCAGCTGAGGACGGTAAATAGACCCCGCCTCCACGCAGCCAAAATTAACGACTGCCCTCAGGTGGAACTCGTAGGAGGGCAGCGTTCTCAGCAATGAGCCAGATAATCACTGTAGGCAGGTCCCATTAAGAAACCGCAATTAGCGTCGGTAAAGAGGCAATATTTTCAATTGGGTTTTGCAGCCTACAGCGGTCATATTCTTTTGTTATTTCTTTTTTTTTATGGAAATTACCACCTTCAGTGGCTGTTATTTTGTACTGAACCCCCTCGTTTATTCTCTAAAGTTTGGTGATTTCACTGCATATTCCGTTATGCATAGATAGTTCAGTTAGCAGAAAATATAACCCAGACGGAATCCATCGCATAGCACAATAGCACAAGAGATAAACAGTTAGGGAGAGTTATTTTTATGGCTGGGGTGGTCGTGGTAAAAAACTTCGATATTAAGTTGACTGATAACTAACAATTGGTTCCAATATATAGTTATGTAGCATGGAAAAATCTATATTTGATTGGTGCATACATTTCAAATTACGCTGTGCTGCTTTGTTTGCAGAAACGGCGGTTAGTACCTGCAAAAACCATTCCCATATCAAAATTGGATATATCATTACATATATATTTAATACTTTGGAGTAAAATTGTACACTATTCTATTATTAATATAATATAAATAAAATAATATTATAAATAAAAAATGTCTTATTAAGTGTCAAAAAAGGGTACACACACGAGCAGAGAGTACTTGTTCATTGGCTACCACGACAGGCAGAACTCACTCTTATCTTCCACCCTTTCTCAAGACCCCATTGTTAAGAGCCACTTAAATCTCTCTCTCCCCCACTTCCACCCAGCAACATGGAATGAAGCCACCAGAGTTCTGAGTTTTACTGTACGTTGTGAGTTCTGCAGGAAGAGTCGGATGAGTGGAGGACCAATGACAGACGTGAAACTATAACATATACTTGTCTGCCGTCTAGCTTGTTATTAAATTATAAAACGGAACGTTAGAGTTTCCAACAGTAATTAATATGATCGAACCTGCGAGAAGGGTTTCTGCTGGTTCATGGAATAAACAACATCTAATGATACATAGTTGATGGGTCCACAACATTACTCAGGGAAAGGAGGCGCCAGTATTAGTGTCTGTTTGTAACCTTACACAACACCGACCGCAATTTTACCTGTTTTGCAAAATGTCACACGTGAACAAGTACCTATTGTTACCTGTCGCTGCTTTGCATCACGCGAGCAAGTGAAGAGTGCGTGGGAAGTAGGGTAGTGATATGATAGCGGGCGGGGAGTCACGAAGGAATGTTTGAAGGTCAGGTGAGCGATTATTCAAGGAGTGCGTATCTTGTTACGAAAAGCGTGCCGCCGCGATAAGTGTTAGTGAAGAGATTTGGGCGGCTCTTAACATCAAGGTCCTTAGAGCCGATGAGGGTGAAGCAAGATGAGTATGGATAACTGGCAAAACGAAGGAGTGGGGACACAGGAAATCACCGAGAAAACCCGCCGACCAACGGCATCGTCCTGCACGATTACCACTTGCAATTGTACGGGAGTAACCCGGGCTGAGAATGAACCCGGTTCGCGTAGGTAGGAGGCGAGTAGTCTAACCACTNTTTGTGGCTCTCGTGCTTCTGACCTTCAGTTTATTGGATTTTTTCGTTTATCTCAAGGCATTTTCTGGTAAAACGGCATATTTTAACGCAGCGTGACTTGGGTACGGCGAACCTTCCAGATCGGGCGACTGAAACGTTATAAGCGCGACGGGCCTCCAAGTCAACAGTTTATGAGAGTCGGGAGTTTGGGCGATTGACGACATTGAGTGGGAGGCGAGCAGCTAACCGTTCAGCCACCGTGGCCACAGCAGAGACGTTGAGGACTTCAATTACAGTTGGGATAGACGTTAAATTTTGCGCTCACTAAGAAATAAAACGAGAAATAGAGAAAATTGATAATTTATTGTTGCAAATAATAGCTGTGTGAATAATTTAAAAATAAAATAAAATAATTTTATTTTTATTAGATCCTCCACACCTCACGAACTCGGATACGCCTCTCTGGCGTCTCGTAACACTACACTCACGAGAATATGTTGCTAGGGTCATATGTCATTCACGAAAAAAAAATTGCAAGTAGGTTAGACTTCAATGTCTGACTGTGGCAGTTTTTGAGAAGACATTTTCTTACCTTACTGAGCCAATCAAAGTTGAGTTACTCCGGTACTGAAGGTCCGTAGTTCAATTTCCTATTAGAGACAGAGTTCTTGAGAGTGCAAACGTGAAACAGCTTATTCCGCGAACTCAAGTCACACATACGCCAGCAAAATGGCGTGACTTGCTAGCAATAACCCAGTACGCCGTGTAACGTACTCGCCAGCTGGCAGCCCAGNTACGCCAGCAAAATGGCGTGACTTGCTAGCAATAACCCAGTACGCCGTGTAACGTACTCGCCAGCTGGCAGCCCAGCCTATGTGAAACATTTCAAGCAAGCATTAGACAACCAGGTACGGTGCCCGCGGCCAGCACCTCACGCAGCTAATGAGATAATTGGCACGCCCACATCAAAGGAACCGCCACGCCACTTAGTCTCTGTGTACTTATTTACTATGGGGCCGCAGTGGCGCACCGGCGAGGGCGTCTGCCTTCGAACAAGGCGAGCCGGGTTCGATTCCCAGCGGGGTCACTCCCAGATTTTCGCACGTGGGAATTGTGTCAGCGGGTTTTTTCTCGGGGATCTCGCGTTTCCCCCGCCCTTTCGTTCCGGCGCTGCTCCATACTTACCTCGCTTGGCCCTCATCGTCTCCCAAGACCTCGCCGTTAAGAGCCACGAAAATCTCTCCACTCTATATTTGTCCTTTTGAGGCGAGGGCAATCAATTCGACATTATATTGGCCAACAGTCCACCAGTAATAAACTTCATTCATCGGAGCAAGCGTGCAAATTTGGCGCGAACCTATAGGAAGATGGTAGACGGGAAAACAGAGATAAAAAAAGGCATTTTTTTCGTTGTTTAGGATATAAGCTGCTCAATTTCAGCTTGTTTCATATGCCAGCAAGTGTGTACAAAGAGCATAGTGTTCATTAACTCTTTCATCGCGCTGCCCGTATGTCATACAGACAATCTTTAATTTATACTCCGTGGTTTTTTGAACCACTGACATACATATAAACAATTATATTATTTTCCTATTCAGACCCAGTGTAGACAATTGCGTACCTACATGACTAGGGACACCCGAATTTAGTGAAATTTCACGACCAGTTGTATTTCATGACACTTTAGCTCAGATCCACTTTTGTGATTGGATGGTATATACGTTAGGCGCTTTATGTGTCTACCTATGACAGTACGACGTACAGTACCAGAGTAACATAATTCTGATTGGCCAGTATACTAAGAAAATTTTCTTCTCACAGACACACGCCGCCAATAAACAAAAGGAAACTGCTGGCACGCTCGCAGGGTATTGAAATCTAGCGNTTTCTTCTCACAGACACACGCCGCCAATAAACAAAAGGAAACTGCTGGCACGCTCGCAGGGTATTGAAATCTAGCGGAAATATTTATACATAACGCACATGAAGGTTATATAGTTTGCCAGTAATTTGCATTGGAAGGCTCAATGGCCAATGATCTTCTCTGTGGGGTAACTGATTCGCAAACCGTGTTACCGATCTAGGTTATGATTGGTTCGTATGATCACAGCCGAACACAACGATGTAAGTATTATCACAGAATGGTTAAGAATACAGGGTTGAAATAGCCGCTTATTCCGCGAACTCCAGCTGCACACGCCAGCAAAATGGCGTCACTGGCCAGCAACATGTCGGATCACCGTTCACCAATCAGCGCCTGGCAACCTACTCGTCAGCCAGCAGCCCAACCAATAGGGGACCTTTCGCAGCATGTATTACTGGCCAACTATATAACCTTCATGTGCATATCCGATCAGAGAATGGGCACGCCTACATAAACATGACAGTCATACCATTATTCATCTCTGTGTACTTGCCTGCTCTGAGGTATTGCTTTCACTAAAGTACAGCATGTATCATTAAACTTCTTGTTTGAAACACCTGAAACCGTAAATTTCAGTCTTGTTGAGAGGGTTGAGTCTGGTGAGTAAACAGCATGAGATAAAAAAAAAANACACCTGAAACCGTAAATTTCAGTCTTGTTGAGAGGGTTGAGTCTGGTGAGTAAACAGCATGAGATAAAAAAAAAATATACCCACAAAAATATGCTGGACCTGAAATACAACGCTCAGCTACGAAATATGTGAACGAGCTTGATATAATGATTAACACTGCTTACTCCGGTCGCCGTTTTTACAGGTGGACGTGAATATGCCCGCACTCTTGAATCTTAATTAACGGGTTATTAACAACCGTTCATCGACACACCTGAAGAGCTCTATGTGGGCAAGTAAACGAAAGACGCGGTGACAGCAATAAGAAGAAACCCCACAATTTCGCGTTATTCGCAGAGACCTGAAAAATTACCGGATTAATTTTGGGACAATTTAATATAAAAAAAGGTACATAATACGTTTGCGATTGGTCCACATGGTATTCAACACCTCCTTGAGAACCCTGGGCTAATAATAAGCTTGCAATAAAAGGCAGACAAACTTATCGTCTCCACTCTGACAGCAAGCATTCAACGAATAGTCGAAATATGCAGATATTGTACATACTACTTACAGGTAATTGAACCAGCGAATTTTTCTCGTATCTTGTTATACGATCGTAACATGCTCGAGCAAGGGTCACTTGTTCATTGGCCGCCGCCACAGACATAACTTATTCTCCTGCTCCACCCAGCGACACGGAATGAAGTCACCAGAGTGCTGAATGTTTAATAATGGCGTGCAGGGTGATTCGGATTAGTGGAGGTCCAATGACACACGTGAAACTAGCATACATCTTTATGCCGTCTACCTTGGTTTCTGAATTATAACGCGAAATGATAGGATTTCTTAGTAATATCTAAGTACGGAAGTCAATATATCTCTGATTGGCGAGGACAGGTTTTTACCGAGAAAACCGTTAGAATACCGAGTACAGGTATTAAGAAACGAGAATGGCCCGAAGAGAGAAGAGAAGAAAGAGCCTAGCACTGTCTTACTCATCAGGGTACAGATACAGCGGGGGAGGATGGAGAGTGTGCCGGCCTGTGGGCCGTAAAAACCTGCTGCCGGTGGGGATCGGGCCCTTGACCTCACGGATGCTAACCATACGCGCGCATTTTCAGCCGGCGCGTTGTGAAACCGTTGAACGAAAGTCACGGGTGCCTATCGAGGCCATTGAATAGAGCAAAGNGGCCCTTGACCTCACGGATGCTAACCATACGCGCGCATTTTCAGCCGGCGCGTTGTGAAACCGTTGAACGAAAGTCACGGGTGCCTATCGAGGCCATTGAATAGAGCAAAGTCCTTGGGGGAGCTATTTTAGGCATTCGTAAATAAAATACTACTCGACGATTGCGCAGCGGCCATTTAAGTGTCGCTCCTGAACCCGCCGGGCAGGTTCGGTAGGACACGGGCGCCCGATCGTAAATTAAACTGCGAACGAGCACGACTTCCATTAGTTCGGCACCTGGCAGGCGAGGACAGTAACTCGATCGGCCTCTCCCGATCATTTCAGGACTCCGAGTTATGAGTCACGCTGCAGCCGAGGAATAAACAATTAGCACTTTGTCACAGAGTACTGAAAAATTACTGAAATAACATATACGATGTTTAACTAATTTTTACATAGTATATTGTAATATTACAATTACTACGTAGCAGAAAATAAACAGCAATATTCGTGTTTTTTTTCTTCCAAGCCAAGTAAATTTACAGACATCGCAATTGTTATTTTACCACTGTGTATGTGTCTTTTTTTCATTAAAAAAAAAAAAAAAAAAAAAAAAAAGGAAAATCACAGATTTGCTGTATTGTAAACACACAATTTCTGTATATTTTCCACTGTTTTACTAAGCAACTTTACCTTCAGTATATGTTATTTTGCAACTGCGTCATGCCAATTTACATACAACGCATGTGTAGTTTTACAACTTTCACGTTATTGTACTCCGTTTTGTAACTTGGTAGTTTAACATAGTTATAAAAATNCGCATGTGTAGTTTTACAACTTTCACGTTATTGTACTCCGTTTTGTAACTTGGTAGTTTAACATAGTTATAAAAATGATTTCCAAAATGTGGATACCAAATGACTTCAGATATAGAATACGTAGTTATATGTAAAAGCCAGAATATCCCATCNCGTATGTGTAGTTTTACAACTTTCACGTTATTGTACTCCGTTTTGTAACTTGGTAGTTTAACATAGTTATAAAAATTATTTCCAAAATGTGGATACCAAATGACTTCAGATATAGAATACGTAGTTATATGTAAAAGCCAGAATATCCCATCNGATTTCCAAAATGTGGATACCAAATGACTTCAGATATAGAATACGTAGTTATATGTAAAAGCCAGAATATCCCATCAGTGGGAGTTAAGTTTTCCTTTTCAACACACAAACGGATTTAAAAGTAGTTACACTCCCTACCACTAAATCACATGTTTTAAACAAATACTTGTAGCTATCTTTCAACTCCTAGTAATATTAGTGTAGAATTACAAATAATGTACACGTTTTAGCACATTACAAATAAAAAAAAAATTACAGAAATTTTGTGTGAGTAAATATACGTTCACAGATACTCCAGAACGTAATACAAGTTTACATACACACGGCCATTGTAAAATTACACAATAGGAGATGCACAACTACACTGGCATCATGTAGTATTAAAAATACACGATTTAAGGTTTTAATACAGGGAATGAGTGCATTTTTACACATTCTTCAAATTGTGTAAATTTACACTCACCAGCCAGTAACCAAACCAATAGAGAAACTTTCGCTGCATGAGGTAGCCAATCAGGCACAAGACCCGTTACCAAAGCCTCGCGCGGCCAGTCAGAGATAGAGGGTACATCGACATCAAAATAATAGCCGTGCAATTTCGTCTCTGTATACTTATTTACTCTATGTTTATTTAGTGGCTCAATCAAGAAGCAGCAGCTAATAAAATCGCCATCTCTTCACGGGTAGAATTACACATATAGCATTTAATCTTTTGGAAGTTATGATTCCGTTGTACGTATAATGTCGTCGAACGTCGATCTCGCGAAAAAATTATGATCAGACTTCTCAAGTGTTTCTAACACTTACCTGGCCGCGAAGATTACCGAGTGTGTACGAATGTACCCGAGGACGAAAAGGATTAAACTTCAGTACAAACCAGTACTATTTTAACACTTACTAATTCAATATTTATATTCACCTCAAGAACATAATTTTCCAAAACATCCTAGGCTGCTTGGTTGCANTAACACTTACTAATTCAATATTTATATTCACCTCAAGAACATAATTTTCCAAAACATCCTAGGCTGCTTGGTTGCAGTTAGCCCGATGTATAACATAAACATATAAACTGTAATGATATAGGAAAAAAAGACAAAATAACATGCACTAACGTAGCACTGAGTAACACAATATTTATATTCGTTCCAAGATAATTTTTTCCTAGGAACCTGGTTATCTTGTCGTNCGTTAGAAGATAATTTTTTCTTAGGAACCTGGTTATCTTGTCGTCAAGCTAACATGGATCGGATCACTAACGTTGCCAAAGAAAGTGTAATTGTATGGCTCCAATGATGAAAATTGAGAACAACACGGCACATACGAAATAGAGTTTATAGTCCATTCAATGTTATACTTCTTACTTTTTCTGAAATCCTGCTTATGTTCTACTTTCAGGATATTCCTCCGATCCATACAAACAAAGCTTAACCGAGTCTAGAAAATTACACCAGAGGGACTGCATTCGAGCGCACTCAGTTTTATAACATTTTTCATAATAAATCTATCTTACTAGGAATTGCGAAAAAAAATCTATTTTCTCCATGTTTTTATTAATATTACTTATAAATGAAATATAATTTCCAGATGAAATATAATTAATTTTAATTGATCCCTTTCAGATCTACTTTAACTTACGGTGTCAGGTGTTGCAAACAAAAAAAAATTATGATGCATGCTGTACTTACGTCGACACAACACTTGTTTCGTTGTCACTGCTAGTGAGCGGTAAGCCGTGTGTTAGGCTACAGTAATGTGAACAAATTATGACCGAGGCCAGTAGGACAGTTTGCGAATAGTTTTCCCGCAGGTGAGATGACTGGGCATCGAGCTTCGCAATGTGCAGCACAGACGAAAAATTACCTACACGTGCGCAATGGACACAATTGTGTACCCTGAGTCTGAAAGGGCTAATAAAAAATAAGACATTTTCATGTTAAAACAAGTAAAACACATATCTAGGAAACAGCCAAGCTCGTTACAAACGGGGTGATTTTTCAAAGATTTGATTCGAAAAGTGCGAAGAANCACATATCTAGGAAACAGCCAAGCTCGTTACAAACGGGGTGATTTTTCAAAGATTTGATTCGAAAAGTGCGAAGAAACTATATCAATACAGACTGCATCAATAATCCCGAGGAACGATATCCGGGCCGGCGTGACGTCTGCGTGACGTCTGTGCGGGGAAAGTAAGAAAACCTGTGGAGCAGGTGCAAAACCGTGCGTAGATGGCGAATCACGTGCCGTCATTGTACGACGTACCTGTTGGCGCGTCCTCTTTCCAACCCCTGCCAGGGTGGTGGACATTGATTTCCGGCGCGGCTTTGTAATGAGGGGAAAAACGCCCGCGGGCTCCCAGAAGGCGGTTGTGCAACGTTCTCTCGCCTCAACCACTCGGGACTCACGTGCGCCGCTCCGTGAGTCCCGAGGGGTTTGCATCCCATCACGTTGGTGCAATATCGCGTGACGGCACGCCACGTCATTGCTGCAAACACAACTTTTTTAGGACAAGATAATTAAAAAAAAAAAATTCTGAAAATTNGACGGCACGCCACGTCATTGCTGCAAACACAACTTTTTTAGGACAAGATAATTAAAAAAAAAAAATTCTGAAAATTCTGAAATTTTTTTTGCATATTTTTAATTTGCAGCAGCTTATGATACTTTTATTTGTTGCGAAATTAACTTAGCTATGTTAAGGTTTCATCTACTCAGGTTGGGAAGCTCGATGTTAAAAGTTCGGCGAACAAAACTTTTCGCCACTAGGTANTAACACTTACTAATTCAATATTTATATTCACCTCAAGAACATAATTTTCCAAAACATCCTAGGCTGCTTGGTTGCAAACTAGCCTGATGTATAACATATACATATAAACTTCTATGTTATAGGAAAAAAGGACAAAATAGCCAGCACTATCGTAGCACTGAGTAACACAATATTTATATTCGTTAGAAGATAATTTTTTCTTAGGAACCTGGTTATCTTGTCGCCAAGCTAACATGGATCGGATCACTAACGTTGCCAAAGAAAGTGTAATTGTATGGCTCCAATGATGAAAATTGAGAACAACACGGCACATACGAAATAGAGTTTATAGTCCATTCAATGTTATACTTCTTACTTTTTCTGAAATCCTGCTTATGTTCTACTTTCAGGATATTCCTCCGATCCATACAAACAAAGCTTAACCGAGTCTAGAAAATTACACCAGAGGGACTGCATTCGAGCGCACTCAGTTTTATAACATTTTTCATAATAAATCTATCTTACTAGGAATTGCGAAAAAAAAAATCTATTTTCTCCATGTTTTTATTAATATTACTTATAAATGAAATATAATTTCCAGATGAAATATAATTAATTTTAATTTATCCCTTTCAGATCTACTTTAACTTACGGTGTCAGGTGTTGCAAACAAAAAAAAATTATGATGCATGCTGTACTTACGTCGACACAACACTTGTTTCGTTGTCACTGCTAGTGAGCGGTAAGCCGTGTGTTAGGCTACAGTAATGTGAACAAANTGGTTTCGTTGTCACTGCTAGTGAGCTGTAAGCTATGTGTTAGGCTACAGTAATGTGAACAAATCATGACCGAGACCAGTAGGACAGTTTGCGAATAGTTTTCCCGCAGGTGAGATGACTGGGCATCGAGCTTCGCAATGTGCAGCGCAGACGAAAAATTACCTACACGCGCGTAATGGACACAATTGTGTACCCTGAGTCTGAAAGGGCTAATAAAAAATAAGACATTTTCATGTTAAAACAAGTAAAAAACATATCTAGGAAACAGCCAAGCTCGTTACAAACGGGGTGATTTTTCAAAGATTTGATTCGAAAAGTGCGAAGAAACTATATCAATACAGACTGCATCAATAATCCCGAGGAACGATATCCGGGCCGGCGTGACGTCTGCGTGACGTCTGTGCGGGGAAAATTAGAAAACCTGTGGAGCAGGTGCAAAACCGTGCGTAGATGGCGAATCACGTGCCGTCATTGTACGACGTACCTGTTGGCGCGTCCTCTTTCCAACCCCTGCCAGGGTGGTGGACATTGATTTCCGGCGCGGCTTTGTAATGAGGGGAAAAACGCCCGCGGGCTCCCAGAAGGCGGTTGTGCAACGTTCTCTCGCCTCAACCACTCGGGACTCACGTGCGCCGCTCCGTGAGTCCCGAGGGGTTTGCATCCCATCACGTTGGTGCAATATCGCGTGACGGCACGCCACGTCATTGCTGCAAACACAACTTTTTTAGGACAAGATAATTAAAAAAAAAAAATTCTGAAAATTTTGAAATTTTTTTTGCATATTTTTAATTTGCAGCAGCTTATGATACTTTTATTTGTTGCGAAATTAACTTAGCTATGTTAAGGTTTCATCTACTCAGGTTGGGAAGCTCGATGTTAAAAGTTCGGCGAACAAAACTTTTCGCCACTAGGTAAGCGCCAGTGTCACATGTGTACTAGATTTACTCAAATTTCTACGTTAACCCGCTCAGTCTTTAATAAATTTTCGAGCTCAAGTGTTGCAATGGCATAATTTTTTGGCGTGACTGTATTTTCATCGAACGTGCTTCTCGCAACCAGTGACAACGTGCTGCGTGTTAGTTGATGCCAGAATTAGCCAATCACGGATAGAGAGGAGCAGAAACGTCAACAGATTAAACTTCTCACAAAGAAGACGCTTACAACAATGGCTACTCTGTCCTCGTTATGTACAATGTCAACTGAAAATATGCGCCATGTGCAACATGTTGTCGATCGTGGACACTGACTGAAAGGGTTAAAAACAGGATAATTGTAATAAACATAAATAAAATATAAAATAACTTCGCGACAAAGTAAAATATTTTTCTTATATTATTATTTACTTAGGTAGCTAATTTTTTAAATTAAAAGTTGCCTTTTGGAACACTGCGCACCTAATGGCGGTAATTTTCCCTTTGCCAAACACTCCCATAAGAAAACTCGTTTTGTTTATAACCTGAGTAGAATTAACCTTAACTAAGCATATCTTAAAATGAATTAGGTCATACCCTTCCAAACACGTCTTATAACATTTTCTATAAATATTTTCGCTTATTTTATTCGTGCATACCCAAAACACTAAAATTGACATTTTGACATGCCGCGATGAGAAGAAACAGTACTTAAAAAAAAAAGTCTACAAGTCGAAATGTTTTGCATGCAAATATAAACGAATGAAATTGTTGGTTTCAATGGTTTTTAAATATTCAGAAATGGAACAAATAACGAAATATTTTCACGAAAATCAGAGGTGCTCCTTGTGAAAGCTATGCTGTCATGTTCAGAACTTANGGAACAAATAACGAAATATTTTCACGAAAATCAGAGGTGCTCCTTGTGAAAGCTATGCTGTCATGTTCAGAACTTAATTGGACTTCGTTCATTTCTAGGGTAACTGGAGAGATTTGGGCGGCTCTTAACAGCGAGGTCTTGAGAGCCGACAAGGGTGTTGCGAGGTGAGAATGGAGCAGCGCCAGAATGCAAGGGCGGAGGAAAAAGAGGATCCTCGAAAACACCGCTGATCAGCAGCATCGTCCGGTGCGGCTCCCATGTGCGAATATCCGAGAGAGACCCCGCCGGGAAAAGAACCGGGTTAGCCTTGGTGGGACGCGATCACTCTAGACACTACACCACCTGGAATACTCGTATATACAAAACTCAATGGTTTCTGGAAATACTGCGATAGACAAAAACACTGTCTATATATAAGTGTCTACAGACGACTTGTACTTCTTTGAAATACCAGTAAGTGTGTCCGATAAATTAATATTTGCCCATGTACGAGAACATTTTTCTAATTTGTTTGATGTCCAGATTGACTACAAAAACCTAAACAATTGAGTTATTTTTTCAGTCTGACCAAACTTTTTCTGATGCGTCTTGAAGGACGCCTAAACAAGAACAAACATGTAAGAAAGCAAGGCCCGAATTTTAATGTTACATGTTCAGCAGTATACCTGACCGCTCTCCGAAAGAAGATCCAATAAAAAAAAAAAAAAACGACTACTCGAGTGTACTGTATCCAGTTAAATCTCGCTACACGTCACTGCGTGAAATTGTCCAAATTGGTGATATTTTCATGTGTATATATCGAATTGTAGTTCTGTCTATTTATAATAACTACTTGTTTATGCACTAGAGACAATACAAAAGTACCGCCGTGCTTGATATTTGCAGTAAGTAATATTATGAAATTAAATAATAATAAAAATAAAAATTGAGATCCTACTGGTACGAAATTTAAAGTATTTGCAAATTTTCTTGTTTGTACAGTTTACGTGTTAAAATCATAAATACGCTTCCTGTGCAACATGTCTTCTACAATATTGTTACGCGATCAAAATGTTCCAGCAGATTCTAGAGTAAAATAAATAGATTGTTATATACCAGAAGTACTATATATAGTATGCAAAGCAGCAGCCTCTCGGCTGCCACCCTTTTGTATTTTTACGTAGCGCTCTTAGCTCGAAGGCCATCTCGTGCTGCGGCGGCCCTCTCGGCAGGGAAGAAGGATCACGGCTTCTCAACGCAGGTGTCCCAGCTATTCATCTGAGGTAACCAAGCCCGTAGCCCCGACTTGATACACAAGCTCCACCAGGAGCACCCTACCACAAGGCCCGAGACCCTCGTACTCAGATTACCANTAGCCCCGACTTGATACACAAGCTCCACCAGGAGCACCCTACCACAAGGCCCGAGACCCTCGTACTCAGATTACCAAGCGTGTGGTCTGGCCGGAGCACTATCCCCTAACGTCTTGCCACGACGCTACCGGAGCAGGTGCCTGCTCACCGCTCGGCCCTTCTTTAAGAGGGGGGATCTCTCCAGACCTCATCCAGCACCAGAAGTACTGGAGGAACTGGTAGTAAGAACAAAGGAAAATCTTAACTGGCGACAGGAGAAGGCTGTCTCTGAATTACTTCAGAGAAATAGGGATGCCTTCTCATGTGGACCAAATTACCTTGGAAGGACTAATATGACCTGCCATCACATTGATACAGGAGATTCCAGGGCCATAATGCAGCCATCAAGATGACTGTCACTAGCTTGGCATGAGGCAGTTGAGGGAATTCTGAAGGAAGTGAAGGAGTTAGATGTGATAAAACCATCAGTTAGTCCACGGTCGTCACCTATTGTACTTGTTAAGAAGAAAGATGGCTCGCTGAGGTTTTGTGTAGATTATCTTCAGTTTAGTAATGTGACAAAGAAAGACTCTTATCCGCTTCCAAGGATAGATTACACATTAAACAGCCTAGCAGGTTCACAATGGTTTTCTACTCTGGACTTGAAGAGTGGATACTGGCAGTGCGAGGTGGCTCCAGAGGACCAAGAGAAGACTGCATTTTGTGTCCAAGGGAAAGAAACCTGGCAGTTAAAAGTTATACATTTTGGGCTATGAAATTTCCCTGCCACCTTCGTATGGCCGATGGAAAAAGTTTTGCCTTTAGATATCGGCCAGGTTTACCTCGATTGCATTGGTNCCCTGCCACCTTCGTATGGCCGATGGAAAAAGTTTTGCCTTTAGATATCGGCCAGGTTTACCTCGATTGCATTGGTATGACAGGAAGGACAGCCGGAGAGCACCTATCATGCTTAGACTCTGTATTCCGGAAAGTGGACGCAGACAACTTGAAACTAGTTCGTAAGAAGTGCCACCTTTTCCAAAAGAAAATTAATTTCTTGGGAAATGTATCAGCCCACGGAATNCCCTGCCACCTTCGTATGGCCGATGGAAAAAGTTTTGCCTTTAGATATCGGCCAGGTTTACCTCGATTGCATTGGTGTGACAGGAAGGACAGCCGGAGAGCACCTATCATGCTTAGACTCTGTATTCCGGAAAGTGGACGCAGACAACTAGAAACTAGTTCGTAAGAAGTGCCACCTTTTCCAAAAGAAAATTAATTTCTTGGGAAATGTATCAGCCCACGGAATNAGAAACTAGTTCGTAAGAAGTGCCACCTTTTCCAAAAGAAAATTAATTTCTTGGGAAATGTATCAGCCCACGGAATCGAAACAGACCCAGAGAAGACCAAAGAAATAAGAAATTGGAAACCATCAATGGACAAAACTGAAATGCGGAGTTTTTTCTGGGATTATGTGCCTATTACCATCGATTTGTATCTGGGTTTGCCACGATCGCAAAGCCACTACATGAACTGAGAGAGNGGGATTATGTGCCTATTACCATCGATTTGTATCTGGGTTTGCCACGATCGCAAAGCCACTACATGAACTGAGAGAGATGAAAATAAGATTTCATTGGACCACTGAGTCTGAAAATGATTTTAGTAAACTAAAGAAAATTCTAATATCTCCACCAGTCAGGGTTTCCCGAAAATTGAGGGTGTATTCATTTTGNCTTTTAGTAAACTAAAGAAAATTCTAATATCTCCACCAGTCAGGGTTTCCCGAAAATTGAGGGTGTATTCATTTTGGACACTGATGCTCGTGATGTAGGCATTGGAGCTGTGTTACCTCAGGTTCATGATGGGAAGGAAAGACCACTTCACTAAGGTATTGCATAAGCCTGAAACAATTACTATGTTACACCAAGGGAACTTCTGGCCAAGGTGAAGGCAATTTCACACTACCATCCCTATCTCTATGGCTGAAATTTTATTCTAAGAACCAACCATGCTTCATTATGCTATGCTTCATTATGCTGGCTACTAAAGTTCAAGAATCCCGAAGGTCAAGTAGCCTGGTGGATACAGTATCTTCAAGAATATGACTTTGAAATNGGCTACTAAAGTTCAAGAATCCCGAAGGTCAAGTAGCCTGGTGGATACAGTATCTTCAAGAATATGACTTTGAAATTCAGCACAGATCTGGACGCTTTCACAGCAACACAGGTACCCTGTCTAGGAGGCCATGTGAGCTATTCTGTGGTCATTGCGAACATTAAGAAGAAAAGAGTGGTGAAATGCTGAAAGTGTNTTCTGTCGTCATTGCGAACATTAAGAAGAAAAGAGTGGTGAAATGCTGAAAGTGTGGAGGACAAGAATTCATGGTCCCTCGTACTGAAGAATTGCATACTTTACAGAAACTGGTAAAGTAATGGTGGAAAACACACATGTTTACGGTTGGTCCTTCCAGAAAGCAGGGTATTAGAAGTCTTAAAGGAACTGCATAATGCGGCCGATAGAGGGTACTTTGGTGTTAATAAGACCCTCAACGGAGTTAGACTGAAATTCTACTGTCTTCATTGTCGGAATGATGTTGAGAGGAGGTGCCGATTGTGTGACACATTCACTACGAGGAAGGGCCCAAGGACCAGATGACAAGGTCACCTCCAGAAATAAAATATTGGAGCCCCATTCGAGAGGATGGCAGAGGGTATTCTGGGACCCTCGCCTCTCCCAGAGAGAGGTAATCGGTATCTCCTGGTGGCCAAAGATTACTTTAATAAGTAGTCTGAGGTCATTCACTTCCCTAACCAAGAAGCATGTACTGTAGCTGATGCATTCATACAGCATATCTTCTCGAGATTTTGGGTACCACTAGAACTCCATTCTGATCAGAGNCTACTGTAGCTGATGCATTCATACAGCATATCTTCTCGAGATTTTGGGTACCACTAGAACTCCATTCTGATCAGAGAAGAAAATTTGAAGTTGTGGTCTTCCAGGAAGTAAAACAAAAATTCTGAGGATGAAAAAGACTAGGACTACAGACCGTCACCCTCTTTCGGTTGGAATGGTCGATAGACCTAACCGTGCTCTTGAGCAGGACCTGTTGATCTTTGTTGCAGACAACCAAAAGCACTGGCATTTAAAGGTTGTATTGTCTCTTCTTACTTACCACTCAGCAGTTCATGAGTCCACAAGGGTAACACCATCATGGATGCTGTTTGGAAGAGAGCTACGCCTCCTAATTGACCTGCAGTTTGGCCGACAGACAGAAAAGGAAGCTGCAGCCCCTTATTATGCCAGCTAATTATGCAACATACTTGTTGGCATTCATGATTTTGCTCGACAGCACCTCAGAATAAATAGTGATAGGATGGAGACTCGGCATGATAGAAAAATGTCGGGCCAGGTATTTCAAGAAGGACAACTGGTTTGGTTGTACAACCCAAAGAGAAGAAAAGGGCACTGTTCGAATCTACAGAAATGTTGGGAAGGCTCCTACAGGATTCTGAATAAGATCAATGATGTGGTCTTTCGGATTTGTCGTCAAGGATCTCGGGCGAAGCCGAAGGTTATTCACATCGACCGACTGGCGCTCTANATGTGGTCTTTCGGATTTGTCGTCAAGGATCTCGGGCGAAGCCGAAGGTTATTCACATCGACCGACTGGCGCTCTACGAAGGACCAGATACAGCAGAGTCTGTTCAGGACGAACAAACTTGAGGAGGGGGCAGTGTAATACGTTCGCTGCTTTGCCCCGCTCGAGCAAGTGGAAGTGAAGGACAGAGTAGTTGGATCATTTATTGTCGCGCGCTCTATCAGTTGCAATAGGAGATGCGGCGGCGGCAATCCAAAGGAATGTTTACAAAACGTGCCTGTTATGTATATCAGGGCGCGTGTCGCTTCCGACCTTGGGTATCGGGTGTCTTTTAGACATCTGAAGAATGCTCNTCTGTTATGTATATCAGGGCGCGTGTCGCTTCCGACCTTGGGTATCGGGTGTCTTTTAGACATCTGAAGAATGCTCTGGATAACTGACCTCGCTTCTCTCAGCTAGACTCGGGAGCAGCGAAATTTCCACGTCAAGGCCATCAGAGTATAAAAAGGACGTCGGGCCTCCAAGCCGGCAGTTGTTGAATATATGATGTGGTTGCGGCATCAAGCGAAGGATGACGAGCGAGAAGAGAAACGCGCGGCGAGAGAAGTGACAAGCGGTAGAAAAATCTGCGACTGCGAACATCAGAGAAGTGAAGATTGCGACCCCAGGCTGGACTATTGGACTGGATGCGTTAGTGAAATACATTAAAAATGATAGCTACGGATAGATTGAACGTGTGATAATGATGAATATGAGTTAATAGCCAAAAAGAGACATAAAAAGCACGTTATTTAGAGTTGAAATATACATTACATATTGCGCTCACTGTGAAATATGAAGAGTAATATTGGAGACAGATAATTTTAATGCTGTAAATATTAGCTGTGTCCATAAATTAAAAATCAAATTTAGTTATTTTATTTTTATTAAGACCTCTATTCCTCACGAACACACATCCGCCCAAGAGGCTTTAATGCAACAATATATTGGCAACTGCGAGTAAAAAGGATATTTTCCATTTGCAATTTTCACGAAATAATTGGTGTGGCCTGGAATATAGTTTCACTGTAGTTGTTATCAAATGCAACACACATGATTTAATAAAATCTCCTATATTCACTGCAATTAAATTATGCACAATTGCATATATAATAAAAATGCAAAAGGGGCACACGATANAAAATCTCCTATATTCACTGCAATTAAATTATGCACAATTGCATATATAATAAAAATGCAAAAGGGGCACACGATACTCGTCAGTGGCGATGGAACAGTTTCAAGTTTATTCGTGAAACGAGCATGTCGATTGGGTTGAGGGGGTTTGTGAATGTGAGATTCAATTCAAACCACAGATCGTAATTTCAAAAGGCTGCTTGCTGGGTATTGACGGGGATAGTAAAATGTTATTCTAGAGTAAAAGTATGTGATCAAGGGCACTCTCAATCTCAATGTATTATAGCATATGTGTTACTTAGAAAATGTGAAAGTAATTATTTTATGTTAATATACTTCCACCACTTTCGGTGCATGTTGACACGTGAAATCTGTCGTGAGTCTGTGATTTTTAAGTGCTTTGTTTTGTAGAATGAAAACAAAATTATATTTCCAAATGCAATAAACTTATCTACAGAAAATTTAACTAATTTATCTGCTTTTAGTTTAAGTACTTTTGGAAAGTAATAACTGTTTTAAAGTTAATAACAGCACTAGTTCTTAATATTTCAGTTTCTGAAGAAGATGAAATAGTTAACCCTATTACATAAAACCCATTAAGTGGTTAAAATAAGGAAATACAGATCTGAAAAACGGCAACGCATTGTTAGCGTTATATTTCATCTTGGTTTTAAAGTCAGACACATATTTAAAATTATTAATATGATTTTTTTTAGTAAAAAAATGTTTCTGAACCATATTAAATTTACATACATAATGTATTAAGATTGCATAAATATTATAATTGAAGTAGCTGATGTAAGTTCTACAATGATTTAGTAACGTTTTTATTAGAATTTATTAAACACATATATCGACGTCATTCTGTTTTTCTTGCATATATAGATATTTAAACTATTAAAAACAACTTAATGATACAAATAAATTTAACAATATAATTTTTGTTAATACTTCCACGATTAATGCGCACATATACGAATAATATTACTGCACGTCTCGGTTGAATTTAATTATGGCCATCTAATGTTTCCCGAGTTCGAATAAATCATGAACAACAAATTTCCGCAATATTTTCTTCGCCGTATGAGAGTTGTAATAGAGATACGCATGTAAAAGTTTAATTTTAAGAGATACATATAGTAGGATACAAAGTTTATTTTCTAATTAAAGAAAAAAAACTCTTGACCGTTGGCTGGGTTAGAAATTTTCCCAATGTATAATTAAAACACATTTTATTTTCTGCTATTCGCCATTCGGAAATTTAAAAACATGCACTTTTAAGCCATTCTTTTATTTCCTCTGCAGTAAAGATCACAACAAAACCATTTTAATATAAAAACGACTGTTATATACTTGTTTTTGTGACGTTTATATATTACATATTAGGCACTGAATGTATCAGTGGCTACAAAAAATACCGCGTTTCCTATTTCACGAGATACGTAATTAAGCTGCTTCATAGTGAGCAGTAAGAGTGTGAAACCATTTCAAGATAAGATAAGATAATATTTTCAAAGTGTTATTTCAAAAATTCTCAATCAACCGCCAAGCAACTTAACTGTTGTAAAAGAAAAAATGTGACGGGCTCACAAAATTTTTTTGTGTTGTTAAATGTTTTCCCCCTGTCACCATTAAACAAAAAATTTTAATACTACTTGGGGTGTCGCTGTGGTGTAGTGGTTAGACTACTCGCCTCCCAACGAGGCGAACCGGGTTCGATTCCCAGCGGGGCCACCTCCGCACCTTCGCATGTGGGAATCGTGCCGGTCGATGCCTTTTGTCGGTGAGTTTTCTCGGGGATATCCCGTTTCCCCCGCCATTGCATTCCGGCGTTGATCCATACTTCCATAGGTTCACCCTCATCGACTTTCAAGACCTCGCTGTTAAGAGCCGCCCAANGGTTCACCCTCATCGACTTTCAAGACCTCGCTGTTAAGAGCCGCCCAAATCTATTCACTCACTCAATGGTTTTTTTTTCTTGGCATGTTATGAGAGAGCCGGATATGGGTAAGCTAATCAGTTGACGAGTGTACGGCGTTCAAGGATGCAGAAACAGAGAACCGTTAACGTGATGATAACAGTTCGCAGAAAAGGTTCGGGTGGACCCCGAGAGTTGCTCCAGATGACTTCCTGTATCGGCCGACAGTTCCCGTTCACGTCACGGCTTGGCCCCTCGGAGTCAAGTGCGAGGCCGCCCGGTGTAAGGTGCGAAACCTAGCTCCTCCGCTCCCACAGAGGTAGAAGCGAAGTGGCTGACACACTGGAGTGAGTGAAGAGATTTGGGTGGCTTGAGAGCCGGCGAGGGTGAAGCGAGGCGAGTACGGAGCAGCGCTGGAATGAAAGGGTGGGGGGAACGGGAGATCATAGAGAAAACCAGCGGCATTGTACAACACGATTTCAAAGTGCGAAAATCCGGGAGCGATCCCTCTGAGAATCGAAGCCGGTTCGCCTCAGTGGGAGACGAGTGCTCTAGCCGCTGCCCCTACGAGACGTTAAAACATAAACTTTATAAGTAATTATAATCCCCATCTTTCTAATAAAATATTGATGACCGTGTTTCGAATAGCTTACATATACCAAAAAATTTATGAATATGCAATAACAATAGCTCTCAATTTTATGAAATAATCTTTTGTGAATTTTATATAAATTGTACAATAAAATTTTCTTCTTTCTAACCGAATTTAGTTTTTTCAAAAACTTCTGTTAGAAAATTTAGTTTATTTTTCTTTATGATAGTATATAAATTTAGTTATTATGAAATTGTAGGTAATGCTATTTAGATAATTTTAAGGCAATTATTTCGACAAACTTACTGATTTTGTGGTCTGTACCCCTAATTTTTCGCACAAAGTTAGCAGTTTTAAATTGAAAACTATTCAGGCTGGATGTGTACTCTACCGACAAACTTCGGCAGGTGATTCCTCGTGAAAAATAAGTCAACAATATGNACTATTCAGGCTGGATGTGTACTCTACCGACAAACTTCGGCAGGTGATTCCTCGTGAAAAATAAGTCAACAATATGTACACGACCGACAGCCTAAGTCTATTCTAGAAGACTGTAACTACCCTTGAAAGTGTAACTGAAGCAGACGTTTATTGCTCGTTAACACAGCCAANAGTCTATTCTAGAAGACTGTAACTACCCTTGAAAGTGTAACTGAAGCAGACGTTTATTGCTCGTTAACACAGCCAACACGAGAGACAAATATCTGAGTTACTGTTTAATGCATTATTTAACTATTAAGTGCAAACGATAAAAAATTGGATGCGGTTATAAACCCGTTTCCATAAAAACGGATAGCCTGGAATCACATTTGTGCATNTAAGTGCAAACGATAAAAAATTGGATGCGGTTATAAACCCGTTTCCATAAAAACGGATAGCCTGGAATCACATTTGTGCATTTAAAAATGTAATTGTACCATATTTTTTGTTTCTCCCTGTGGTTTAGTGATCTACCGTATATGGTAAATGGAAAATCCTTGTTGTGTTTTTACGCTAAACGCCACCATTTTCGAGAAATTAGTATATTACTATCTAAAACTACGGATTTTGCAATTCATTATTCATTAATTTCTCAATAACCATTTCATGTAGTGATTTTTTAAAATGTATTGTCGATTATTAATCCTCAAAGAACTACCCAAAACTGCCACATAGCTACGTTTGTAAATGCATATGTGGGTTTCCAGTCCATCCGTTTTTATGTAAACGGGTTTATAACCGCATCCAATTTTTTTATGGTCTGCACTTCGTCGGTCAGCAATGCATTCAAAGATCTGTCTCTCATTTTGACTGTGGTAACGAGCAATAAACGTCTCCTTCAGCTACACTTTCAAGGGTAGCTACACCCTTCCGGAATAGACTTCCACCAAAGGACACAAATATATTTCGACCTATTTCTTATGAGGAATCACCTGCTGAAGTTTGTCGGTAGAGTTCACATACATCCTGTAGATTGTAATAACTGAATATGATGGTTAGCAACATACAAATATCTTGTTAAAAAATATAACCCCATCAAAATATATATGTGCAGTGGATATAAAGGGCACTACCTAAAAAATATGAAAATTTACACGAGTTCAGTTTACCTCGATATCATGATGGGGCGTAGTGCCTTTCCTCCGTGCTAGATCGCTTATTATTCCGTGTAATGTATAGTGCTTTGCAACCCGGAAATAGCGCGAAAAATACAATAATACAACGTCAAAACCTATATTTTAAAAAATACACATAGTGCCCTTTATCTCCGATGCATGTTTCGGTGGTTCGCGCACGATCTAGGTTCGAATCTCAGTTGAAATTTAATTTATTTTATATTAATAAAAACTGTTTAACGTACGTAGAGACAAATAAATATTTTGTTGCTCTATCGAAATCTTAAAGTTTCAGGCAACCGAATAAAAACCAAAAGAAATAATTTTTTCAACAACAAAATATTTTATTGGTCCTATACAAACAGTCATAGTCTATTCGCGGCTTCTTCGCACTTTTTAAATCTAACCTTTGAAATATCACCCTATGTATGACGTGTTTTATTATTTCCTAAGTATTCCATGTAACACAGACGTTTAATACTTCTGTTAACGTTAACGTACCTTATTTTTGTACAATAGAAATTTTAGTTATATTCTATCTATAAATCATAATATTTCATTTATACCTATTATGAATCAAAAACAGGAAGAAAAAAAGGTATGATGGTAATGCCTGTTCAGAAATAATTCTTATGCGAAATATAATTAAAATAAGTGCGCACGAATGCGGCGCGCAGCCACTTTGCTGTAATTTTCTAGACTTGGCTAAGCTTTGTTTGCAAGAAACTTACCATAGCCCTTAATACTTTGAGTGGGGTACATATTTACTGTCAATCAACGCTCTGAGCCCTGAATTAATTAACGAGTTCAAATGTTGCAATCATGAATTTTTATGATGCGCGCTGTACTTGTGCCGAGAGTGTTTCTCGAAACCAGCGAACAACGTGCTGCGTGTTCGCTAACGCAAGCATTAGACATTCATAAATAATAAGTACAGAAACTTTCAACAAATCACTTTTCTCACAAGGAAAACGCCCAGAAAACTGGTCAATGATTCTTTCTTGTGTACTGCGCCAACCAAAAATATCCTTCGTGTGCAACATATCCTGGGTCATGGATACCGGGACTGAAGGCTCCCGCCTGTCTGGCTCTTGAACAGCGCTGCAGTGTGTTTGAAATACACGTTTTCCCACGAAACTATTAAACGTGTGTCCAATGTTCTGATCCACGAAAAAAAAAAATACACACATCAGACGAGGGTTACTGAATGCTTTCAAGACGTCACGCAAATTACAATCACCATTCCACACTGCTCCAAAATGGCTAAAAAAAAAAACCGATTTTTTCAAAGTGTTGTATCTAATAATATACGCGTCAGATACATACAAAACTATTCATGGACCCTGCAGTGANACTATTCAGGCTGGATGTGTACTCTACCGACAAACTTCGGCAGGTGATTCCTCGTGAAAAATAAGTCAACAATATGCACACGACCGACAGCCTAAGTCTATTCTGGAAGGCTGTAACTACCCTTGAAAGTGTAACTGAAGCAGACGTTTATTGCTCGTTAACACAGCCAAAACGAGAGACAAATATCTGAGTTACTGTATCATGCATTATTTAACTATGAAGTGCAAACGATAAAAAATTGGATGCGGTTATAAACCCGTTTACATAAAAACGGATAGCCTGGAATCACATTTGTGCATTTAAAAATGTAATTGTACCATATTTTTTGTTTCTCCCTGTGGTTTAGTGATCTACCGTATATGGTAAATGGAAAATCCTTGTTGTGTTTTTACGCTAAACGCCACCATTTTCGAGAAATTAATGCATTATTATCTAACACTACGGATTTTGCAATTCATTATTCATTAATTTCTCAGTAACCATGGCATGTAGTGATTTTTTAAAACGTATTGTCGATTATTAATCCTCAAAGAACTACCCAAAACTGCCACATAGCTACGTTTGTAAATGCATATGTGGGTTTCCAGTCTATCCGTTTTTATGTAAACGGGTTTATAACCGCATCCAATTTTTTTATGGTCTGCACTTCGTCGGTCAGCAATGCATTCAAAGATCTGTCTCTCATTTTGACTGTGTTAACGAGCAATAAACGTCTCCTTCAGCTACATTTTCAAGGGTAGCTACACCCTTCCGGAATAGACTTCCACCAAAGGATACAAATATATTTCGACCTATTTCTTATGAGGAATCACCTGCTGAAATTTGTCGGTAGAGTTCACATACATCCTGTAGATTGTAATAACTGAATATGATGGTATAGGAACATACAAATATCTTGTTAAAAAATATAACCCCATCAAAATATATATGTGCAGTGGATATAAAGGGCACTACCTAAAAAAATATGAACATTTACACGAGTTCAGTTTACCTCGATATCATGATGGGGCATAGTGCCTTTCCTCCGGGCTAGATCGCTTATTATTCCGTGTAATGTATAGTGCTTTGCAACCCGGAAATATCGCGAAAAATACAATAATACAACGTCAAAACCTAGATTTTAAAAAATACACATAGTGTCCTTTATCTCCGATGCATGTTTCGGTGGTTCGCGCACGATCTAGGTTCGAGTCTCAGTTGAAATTTAATTTATTTTATATTAATAAAAACTGTTTAACGTACGTAGAGACAAATAAATATTTTGTTGCTCTATCGAAATCTTAAAGTTTCAGGCAACCGAATAAAAACCAAAAGAAATAATTTTTTCAACAACAAAATATTTTATTGGTCCTATACAAACAGTCATAGTCTATTCGCGGCTTCTTCGCACTTTTTAAATCTAACCTTTGAAATATCACCCTATGTATGACGTGTTTTATTATTTCCTAAGTATTCCATGTAACACAAACGTTTAATACTTCTGTTAAAGTTAACGTACCTTATTTTTGTTTAATAGAAATTTTAGTTATATTCTATCTATAAATCATAATATTTCATTTATACCTATTATGAATCAAAAACAGGAAGAAAAAAAGGTATGATGGTAATGCCTGTTCAGAAATAATTCTTATGCAAAATATAATTAAAATAAGTGCGCACGAATGCGGCGCGCAGTCACTTTGCTGTAATTTTCTAGACTTGGCTAAGCTTTGTTTGCAAGAAACTTACCATAGCCCTTAATACTTTGAGTGGGGTACATATTTACTGTCAATCAACGCTATGAGCCCTGAATTAATTAACGAGTTCAAATGTTGCAATCATGAATTTTTATGATGCGCGCTGTACTTGTGCCGAGAGTGTTTCTCTAAACCAGCGAACAACGTGCTGCGTGTTCGCTAACGCAAGCATTAGACATTCATAAATAATAAGTACAGAAACTTTCAACAAATCACTTTTCTCACAAGGAAAACGCCCAGAAAACTGGTCAATGATTCTTTCTTCTGTACTGTGTCAACCAAAAATATCCTTCGTGTGCAACATATCCTGGGTCATGGATACCGGGAATGAAGGCTCCCGCCTACCTGGCTCTTGAACAGCGCTGCAGTGTGTTTGAAATACACGTTTTCCCACGAAACTATTAAACGTGTGTCCAATGTTCTGATCCACGAAAAAAAAAATACACACACATCAGACGAGGGTTACTGAATGCTTTCAAGACGTCACGCAAATTACAATCACCATTCCACACTGCTCCAAAATGGCTAAAAAAAAACGATTTTTTCAAAGTGTTGTATCTAATAATATACGCGTCAGATACATACAAAACTATTCATGGACCCTGCAGTGANTCACGCAAATTACAATCACCATTCCACACTGCTCCAAAATGGCTAAAAAAAAACGATTTTTTCAAAGTGTTGTATCTAATAATATACGCGTCAGATACATACAAAACTATTCATGGACCCTGCAGTGAACCTTCCTACAGACTTTCCACCAATAAAATAATAGGGTCACCGCTGAAAGTCCCGTAGGTACGCGCAGAGCAGCGAGGACACTGCACGCCAGTTCAGAGCCTTGCGTTTAGATGCGGTGTCGCACATGATGCGCGTGGCAGTGTCGCCCTTATCGCTCCCGCGCTTCTCGGCCTCACGCCGGAAAACTTTTCAGATAGGCGGGAGCTTGAACGGGTTAATACAAGGTTGAAGTGAGTCACCTATAATGCTGAATGCGTGATTAACAGTTGTGTTTGTCTCAGAATTTCCATTTATGAACGTTCTATTGGTTCAAACAACACCAGACACACTTACTTATACTGTACAAAGTTCATGACTGGACGGCTCTAGGCCACATATATAGTTGAAAATGTCTTAATCAAATGTTCTCCCATACTTAAACTAGTATATAATCCAACCTGTTCATTTGAGTAATTTTCACTTTGAGTATTGCTGCCGTAATATTACGTCGCAGAGAACCACATGGAGACTGCTGGCGAAGTAACATTTCATCTCAGCGTCTTCACAAATGTGGAAGTCGTAATGTTTAAGCAAACTAAATACAGCTCGTTTAAATCTAGGAGACGTGACATTACGTCGACAGTACTCAACGAGTTAAAAAACCTACATTTATCCATTTCCACACGCACTGTTAGGCGGGTATACAANACGTGACATTACGTCGACAGTACTCAACGAGTTAAAAAACCTACATTTATCCATTTCCACACGCACTGTTAGGCGGGACACTGCATCGTGTTTGTTCCTCCCGGGTAGCTGACAGTCACGTGATGAGCTCCACTGAGTGAGTCACTAACCGCAGTTTAGAGATTCGCAATTAGCGAGAAATCAGTACATGTTCAATGCAGCGAGTGTTCTGGGTTTAAAAAATAGCAAGTTGAAATCAGGAATGTACCATTTAACAGCTACAACGTTCCATAACCTAAAATATTTATGCCAGCCTCTGTGGTGTGGTGTGCAACACACATCTGTTTTTTTCTAGATAACATTTTCTAAGGCTATTTACCACAACGCATACTTTGCACGTGGGCTTTCCTAGTGTTTTTAACGTTCTCATTAAACGAGAGGGCCAATATCTGAACCAGATGTGTACTACAGAGCCTGAATGGCTCAACGCCGTAACCAAATACCGACTGTTCCTCAAAGACAATAATGACGTAGCATCAAAAATATGCTCGGTGTTTTTTAATAAACTACATGTATCGCACAGTGTTAGGCCTCTATATTGCTTATGTACATAACGTGGAAATTCAAAACCGGACATTAATAAATGTCTTCAAGGGACCATGTTTTGATATACGTATGATTGACGCTGTACCTCAGGAAATGAGTTTTTTCTTTCTTCATTGTTTAAAACGTAGAATTTAATTTGTGAATAATCTATTGCTAAAATATCCTTTTTTTTTATGGATATTGTAAATAAAAAAATCCATTTACCCCATTAGTATTTTTCTTCATCAGAAAAATCCCGCGGAATGGGACAAATCCCATTACCTGGCAACTCTAAGCACATTAGTAACAGCATAGAGTTTTCAACGAGCAATACGAACTCAGACGTGACTCGTGGCTAGATACCTCAGTTGAAACGCCGCAGGTTCTGGGTTCGATTTCCGAGGCAAGATCCTATTTCCCAATTCAGCTTTCACTCTCGCCCAAGGCTGGCCATCTAGCCAGCGACCTGAGGCGTCATATTTCTTATTGCGACCTTGCAGTTGATAGCTGAACGCAATTTGTTCATGTAGCTTTACGACGAGCCAAGTTGAAACTCGCCACTTCCGATAGCATTTTAAAATATTAAACAGAGGCAATGGAAAACAAGGAAAAATTGTGAGCCAACGTACTTTCGCTAAAACTATAGCTATAGTATATTCGCGTTTTATTAACACTCTTTGAATAAAACTTTTGAAAAGTCATCCCATGTATAACACGTTTGCTTGTTTCCTTAAATATGTCGCGTATTACAAGAATGTTATACTTGTATTAACATACAAGCACCTTATTTGTAGTTAATATGAACTTGTAATTATACGTATTATGTCTATTAGTTATAATCATAATTTAAAATAATATGAATAAAGCAGGGAGATAATAGGTGTGTTGGTAATTACTAGTAATAAATAATTTATATGTAAAATAATAATACACTGAGTGGGCGCGAATCCGGTGGGCTGTCTCTTTGGTGTAATTTTCGAGACTCAGTTAAGATATGTTTGCATGAGGCGGAGGGATATCCCGGAAGTAGAACTTTAGCAGGGTTTCATAAAAGTTCATAGTCATCGTGGACAACCTATATTTTATCTTTTTATGACTGCAAGATACAGTTTTCCACTCGGCTAAGTTCTTTACAGACAAATCACAAACGTTCTGCCTAATAGAGAATCAGAATCCTTATTGGTGCAAATAAATTGGATAGTAGCTTTGTAAATGCGCACTGAGAGAAACGCTTGTTCCAGCCAATTAAATACTTGTTTGTATAGGGCCAAAAATATACTAAGTTGTCACTACAAAATATTTTGTCAAGTAAACAAGACTTGAAAAGCAACAACATTAAGTTTGTTCGTCTAACAAAATACGTGTTTGAATAAACAAAAGCTCTGTGTTGAGCCAACATAAATTATATTGTCAACAAAGCATTTTGTTGAATCAACTGTATTATATTTGTTTCGCCACTCATTTAATATTCTAAGTTAGAAAATACAGCTCAAGAGTTTGATTGCAAATTTTTGTGACAGTTTGGAGAGTAAATGTGTTTGTTAGTGCCTTTATTGATGCTTGATAATGGTGTAAACACCCTAATAAAACAATTTCAACAGGAAACTAAAAACGAAAGCTGTAAAACTTGAAATATTTATTTGCGCACTTTACCTCGTACTTAGACTATAAATGTTTGAAAATATTCAGGTTCCATCATTAGTCACTTTAGCTGAGGTTGCTAAGGATGCAGCACTCGGGTGCACCCGATCTAGGTTCGAATCTCGGCTAAGCTTCCGATATTTTATATTAACCGAACCTGTCTAATGTACACACTATAGAGCCAAACAAATATTTAGTTATTAGAACGAAATATTTAGGGTAACCAAATAAATCCACAAAGTAATTTGGTTGCAACAACAAAATATGTCATTGCCGCTACAAAAACAATTGTTTTGGTTGCGCAAACGGACTTTGTAAGATTCAACAAAATTTTTTTCTCAATGCATGGCGGCCAATAAGTGAATATAACTTTTGGTCATATCAAGATTACGTTGAATTCTAGGAAACAGTCAACTTTCCTCAGAATAAACTATTTTAACGAAACACCTATGCCATGTCTTACAAAATTATTTACTTCCACGATAGGGTCACATACAAAGTACTCTTTGAGCTGAGCAAGGCAGATAAGGGGCTAGTTTTCGTTGAAAAGGGTCACAATTCCTGAAATTACGTATCTTGTAAATCTTTGAAGTACAAGAACATTTTAGACAGTGTTAAAACACGTAACTTCCGTTTCTCAGTGCACTTTTTTAGTCGCTTAATCTCTGCGCTTAGGAGTTTTCTAGTACACCGAGAAAAAGATCTTGTTAAATTAAACACAATTTTTTTTAGCGTAATCAAGTTAATTGTTTGCATAGGGCCAACAACATATTTTGTCGCTGAAAATTATATGTTTATTCTTTTGTTTTTATTTGGCCGCCCGGAACTGTAAGATTTGGTTGGCACAACCAAATATTTGTTTGGATTTACGTACATTAAACAGTTTCGGTTAACATAAGAGAAATAACGCAACTGAAATTCGAACCTTGATCATTAGCGCCTGAGCGCAATATGGCGTATACCAACCTCAGCTAAATCGACTACTGATAAAATGTTAATGTTTTTAAATACTTATATTTAAAACACTGGACAACGTGTGCAAATAAATATATCAAGATTTAAAGATTTACTTTTAAGTTTACTGTTGAACCTGTATCATTATGATTTTTATAACCATTACTAAGCATCATTATATGGAGTGACAAATACTATTTCTATCATAATTGTTAAAAAAATTACAGACAAACTCTTGAGCTGTGTTTTCTAACGAAGGCAGTGACATTAGCGGCCAAACATAGTTGATTCAACTAAATATTTTGTCGAGTCTGATTTTTTTCCGGTTCAACATAGAATTTTCGATTACTCAAGCATGAATTTTGTTAGATAAACAAAATTAATTTTGTTGATTCAAATTTTGTTTACTCAACAAAATATGTTGTTGGGGCAACTATATCTATTTTTGGTCCTATACAAACAAGTATTTTCTTCGCTGAAACAAACCTTTCTCCCAGTGTAGTTGTTCCTGCTGTATCACTGTGCGTCGTGTCTGACCTGAAGACTTTCATTGCTGATTTTGTTTTGTTACGGGACTTAAGCTTCATTTGAGGCCCAAATTCAGTAATTAATTCAGTACTTTCACGCCACCGCCTGTCTTATCCCAGAGGTCCTTTTCAATCTCGTGTCATTGCTCACCGGTCGTTTTTCAAAGGGAAAGATGCCATTCGTGAAAGGGAGGTTTTTAAAACTGTGAAAATTTGTTGTACTTTGCCGATAGCAGTAATAAATCACTTATAAAATTAATATTACGCTTTCTTCTTTCTGCGACGTTACATGGCGTATCTAATGATACATTAACTGTTTATCTGAAAGCACGGCAACTTCTATGTCCAAGGTCACCAAGGCACTGCAATCAGATTATAAAGTTCCAGGTTTGAACCTCAGGCAAAGAATGGGTGCTTGAGCTGCCTTAAGATAAAGCTTATGTTAGTTTTATTATGTGAGCCGCTCTTCAGTTATCTTTCTGGGGTGAAGGCTGAGTTTAAACTATGTAGATAAAATAATTTCCTTCTTTCATTAGTAGACAACCTACCATTTAGCGTTATACATTGGCAGCAAGTTAGACTCCACAGTTGTCTACATACTCGAGCAGAGGTCAGAGTATTTGAAATGTACTACATTCTTACTATTCTTCCAGAGATGGTTTAGAACTTTGGTTTGAAATCTGTCACCAATTCTTGTCACAGACATTGGGTTGAGTTGAGAGATTTGGGCGGCTCTTAACCACAAGGTCTTAAGTGCCGATTAGGGTGAAATGAGGTGAGAATGGAGCAGCGCCGGAATGTAAGGGTGGAAGAAACGGGAGATCCCGGAGAAAACCCNTAGGGTGAAATGAGGTGAGAATGGAGCAGCGCCGGAATGTAAGGGTGGAAGAAACGGGAGATCCCGGAGAAAACCCGCCGGCAAGAGGTATCGTCCTGCACGATTCCCACTTGCGGAAATCCAGGAGTGACCCGGTCGGGGACTGAACCCGGTTCGCATTAGTGGGAGGCGAGCATGCTAACCGCTTAGCCCCCGCGGCCCCTACAGTCATTAGGGGTTAAGTGCGAAATTTGGGCGGTACATAACAGCAAAGGTCTTCGGCGCCAATCGGAGTGAAATGAGATCGGGGCAGAGCATGTACGAGTGAAAATAGGTGGGAGGGCAGGAGCAGCCCGAGAAAACTCTCAGGCCAGTGGCAACGTCAGCCAAGTTTCCCAAATGCGATCATTGGAAGTGACTCTACCGTGAATTGAAACTGGTGTGTGGCGGTTGGAGCACGGTCACTGGATGGACTTAGTTCCTTCGAAATCGTTATGGACATATTTAAACAAAAATTAAGTAATCATCTGCAATACTCCTGCTAATATTTATTATTTTAGATGCAACACACATGTCCAACAACATACTGCAAAATACTTCCGTCAATACACATTGACATAAACGATGCTGGTGCAAGTAGACGCAGTATGTAAAAAACCGTAGCGTTAGAAGATGGCTTTTTTTTCTGCGATCTTCACTGGCGATCTCTGTTGTGCGATAGAAGCTCAGGACAAAACGTAATATAAACATGCCGTCGCCTGTTCCAATAAACAACGTACATCGGGATTCGAGATGAGGACTCTAGCAGCACGATTTTGCCTTTCTTCCGACTGCCTTACAGAGTTCTTCAAATATGCCACTTTATTTTACTGTACTCGCATTCCAAAAATGAGAGATGAAATGGGTTGGGACTGAATTAAAGTAAAGGACAAGTTAAATTATATGGTATAAACGGAGTACTTTATGTTAAACATAATCAACTTCTTCCTGTTGATATGCCGAATAACTTTAACTGGTTAAGATTGGGGTCAGCTGGTTACTAAATCTCTGTAACAAAATTAATGTTCTATTATTCATCCCCCAAGTGACTTCTAATCCAAGTTAAAAAAATATTCAAATGCTCAGTTGTACGAAAGAACAACTGTCTTTAATTCTGAAAGAAAACATCAGCCCAAAGAATAAATATATTCAACGTTCTCTGACGATACAATTTCGAGGCGTTAATCACGTAATTTTTCAATACATTTTCTATTCCAGCTCTCACAACAAAATTAATTTATTTTTAACGATTACATAAGTACCTAGAAATTGGTTGCTTAGTCGAGCCTATGGGAAGTGTTTGCGTCGCCTTGTCGCGAAAGCAGCCGCCAGTTATATAGTTCCGGCATGCCAGAAAGGCGCTGGCTATATTAAAGCCGGTATTCGACCACACGTAGCACCGACCATAATTTTACATAATCTTCGGCATTACAAACTATTATGCAAACAGACGAAATACAGCTCAGTCCGGTTTTATTAAGTTGTTAACAAATCACAAAAACATTTTTCTCAGTTATATTGCCAATATGTCGCTACAAGAAATCGTAGTGGCATTCAAATATCTTATATCGCACGCACATTATACTACGGCACATTGCTTCGGCCAAACGCAGCGATTAAGGATTCACAAAGAATTCCACGAAATACGTTTTCAATTAAAAACTGAAAAATTACAGGAGGAGGGGTAAATATGATTTTAGTTCACACGTTACTTTGCAACAGCTTACTTATTGATTTAATTTTTCAAATGACTACGCATGGCTTATGGAATATGAGTATTGTTGTTAATTATGGGGCGTACGCGTGCTTAAACAGGGACGGCGCGTGTAGTCTGGGTAATTGCGCGGTTTCCGTGAGTACAATTCAACTTGAAAACAAGACGGACCACGTTGGCCGCGCTCCAAGTGAGCGGATATCGGGCCACAGTCTGGATGTCTAAGCTCCTCTCGATTCCACTCACGCGCACCGACGTCTGCGTCCCGACTACGCTCACGTAAGCTTAGCGCCTGGCCCGGGCCGAACCAACGAAAACACAAGACTCTTAGTTTGCGTATGTGGTTGGGGGAGGGGGTCGTTTTTTCGCAACGGCGCGTGTTCTGCCGTTCAAGGAGGGAGTGTTGCGAAACACTCGTACTCGCCAGCCCAGACGTCTCGCTCTACATATTGTTCGTAGGTGGGTGGCCCTCGCGTGGTCCTCCTGGAGTCAGGAGACTAACCCCGGCTGGAGGGGCGGCGCTTTCGGCCTTGGGCTGGCCGGGTATAAAACGAGGCCGAAACTCTCCGTCAGACACCACTCACCTTCCACACGTCTCCAGGCAGCTCCGTAGACGCCCAACCAACTCCGCCAACATGTACAAGCTGGTGAGTATCTCTCCCTTCTCTCCGCCGCACCGCATGCCGCACATCCGCCCGAATTTCGTCGTACGGTTTACCGAAATTTTCGACACGGCAAGATGTGAATAACAAATTCGATCACTTTGTTACAACGTTAGATATTCATTGCCCTTTAATATTCTCGTGGTACTGATGGAAGATAAATAGAATATCAGTTCTTTGAGAGTAAAAAAAGGCAGTGCATATCAAACAGTGTTAGAAGGTGTTCAATGAATTATTTATGTCTTGTCGTGCCAACATCTCGATAAACCCTCTAAACAAAAAAACCACCGAGAACGAAAATCGGATAAATGTACTGCTTTCATGCACAATTCACCGAGTAGGCTACACGCGGGACGAGAATTTCCACTATAAAGGTTAATTGTATTCCACAGGTATGTGGAAGCCACTATCATATAAACAAGAAAAGGCAATCCTACATGAGTGTTTTCACTAAATTTGTGAGCAAATATTATAGCAGAGAGATGTTTTTCTGTCGGATACCTCTGACGCCGTAAACTGTATACGGTGTTGCGATGCAAGATATTATGCAAAATAAATACACCAGTAGGGAAAAATAGTTGCTAACATAGTTGGATAAAGCTGTTATATAGGATTGCAGTTTCTTAGATTTTCAATGCTGTCTTCGAAAAACCTGTGAATTTCAGTTGACGTATTTGCAGCCTATTTATCTCTCACGCATTCTCAAGACTGTTCAAAAGACAGTTTTTTCTATGTTTTGAGGATATTCTATTGTTTTGGCACGTGATATCGACGATAACTTGATAAAATTACTAATCGCTTAAACAATAACATTTGGCATAATTATTTTAGCCTAAATACCAGTGTCTAAACTTAAAGTCTTAATTCACACAAATAAAAAAATATTTTCACACTAAGTCACGTTTTAGCAAAAATGTTTATTAAATCCACTGGTGTGAAACGTTGCAATTTATTAAAAATGTTACAGTTGGTTCGCTTGTGGAAATGGTTTACTTCTGGCAATTTTTAATTTAATTTTTATCTTTGAAGTTAAAACTGAAATGCAATGGAATTACATAAACAATTTAAAATTAATGTAATTAATTTCATTCGTTTTATGTTAAATCACTTTCCTCCATTATCGTTCTTTTTTGATTATTAAATATCACTACGAAATAAGATGTAAATTGCTAAAAGTGTAAAAAATAATTTTAACATATCTTGAAGACCCTTCACTTGCTTCTCTTTAAAGTGCAAGATTTTGATCTGACAGGGATTATTGATGCCCCCGATCTTATACCAGGCGGTTTACATGCTGATCTTACACTTGTTTATACATAAAACCAGCAGCCTAAGGCACGGGTAGTCCGAGATTATAACCCGGGGCTTTGTGGGCACGTTAACGGCCGCAGCCACAATCATGAGATTTCGGTTCTTGTCCCATAAAGTCTATTTGATACTAATTTATCTTAAAAATAACACTGCATAAGTAAAAAAGAAATTCCTTTTCCAGATATATGATTTATCTTTGGATATATATACCATTCTTCGTATAAACATATTAACTTTTTTTTTGTTGGATATAGCTTTACCCAAATGATGATAAGAATTTTTGGCTCTGTGAAAACACATGCAGTTATATTAAAAACAAAATCTATGATATAAATAACAGAAACATATGCGTATAGGTACGGTACTTAGATGTCGAGGTTGATTTTCCTGTAAAAAAATATACATAGGAAAAGCCTCGAATAAATAAAATTGAAATATTTTTTTATCCACACGTACAGAAACACTGATAATAATGTGCATTTTGTTTCTGCAGGGAAATCGTGACATATGTAAGGAAATTAATATTTTAATAAATGAATTTTTGTACAGTATAAAACGGAAGGTTTAGTATCTTTCAATACTTTTCAGAAGTTCGCTGTAGTTCTTAATTTTTATGCTAAATATATTGAGTCTGTGATTATATTTTGCGTGCGAAACAATATCAGATGCACTGACTTAATAGGCAACTGTGCATACGTATATGAAAACTGTAAAATGTCTATAAACATACAATAGTAAATTAATGCCCTAAAATTATTGAAAAATTATGAAATATATCTCCTTCTGTTGCTGGGTTACTGTTACAATCCTACCGGATTTATTAGCAAGTAACTGGCAAGCGCTGGTCATTAATATTTATTATTTCAAGAAAAGACCATAAAGACGAGGTAGAATCATGTTCTCAACATTAAATCACTAATCGTCAGCAAAATATCAAAATAACGCGAATAAAGAGAAACGTGTGATTTTGGCTATTGATAGATTAACAACAGAACTGTGATTAAATTAAAACTATTTTACGCAAATAGAACATATTATAGTCATTTAAACATAAAAAGAGGGAGTCTGCTAAAGTTTAAAAGGAAGTATGAATGTAAACAGTGTGCTAATCACGAGAATAAAAACACGCTATTTTTAGTCACCTGACAATAAAATAGTCGTTTTCAGTGTTGGTACTAGAAAATTGGTTCCTGCGCGACTGGCATACTCTCTTTACCACATATTCCCTCCTAGGAGCGTATGAGGGGTTGAACCATCCACCAGAGGATTGAAAATGTTATATACATGTTTTTTTCAAGTTAACATTAAATTGGCAAACTTTTTTACACATATATAAACATTTGTGTCGTTTTTAATACGTCGTAATTCTCTCTGCTCCCCACACCCCCATTTTTTTAAAAACAAAAAACGCAAAATTTTGGCTGCGATTTTTTCAATCCCGTGACCAAGGAGGCCGAAAAGCGCAAGGACTTACGTACTAAGAACACCGCATTAATGCACGAATTTAAGCCAGAGTGTTCCTCGACACCTTGGATTTAAGTAGCAATATTCCTCCATAATATTATTTCCTTATTCAATATTTAAAAATAGTGATTTTTAAAGCACAGTAAACACCTTTGCAGTTATTTTGAATTTCAACTTATTTCTCTGCAGTAACTCGTTTAACATCTATAGTAATTAAAGGTTCACTCTCTATTTTAACTGTTTTTGTCTCACATGGGAAAATACAGATGTAACTGAAAACGTACAGACTTCAAAAATTATGTTATGTAGTCCTGTATGCCATATTAAGCTTGGATTTTTAATGTCACTCATTAAGTTTGATCATGAAGATTTGTACAAAAATATTTAGACTAATGGGATTTCTCTGTCTTAATATTTTGTTGTTGTGTCTGACTATTGATATGTGATGGTAAAATTTGCCTGCAGTAATTTCTCTTTGTCTTTCTCAGATCGCTTTCTTCGCCGTCGTGGCTGTGGCTGCCGCCGCTCCC
>NQII01006258.1:0-36809 GCA_002778355.1 Clitarchus hookeri | reverse complement strand
GCCACCTACGCTGCCGCTCCCGCCGTGGTGGCTCACGCCCCCGTGGCATACGCCGCCCCCGCCTACGCCACCTACGCCGCCTCTCCCGTCGCATACGCCGCCCCCGCTGTGGTCAAGACCCACGTCTTCTAAGAACTTCGTCCCACCTGAAAGAATTTGTACATAAAATAAATTAAATTTTTATTTTTTGACGAAACTCTAATTTTTTTTCTTAACTATACCCAGGACCTTGAACTGGTATTAACAATACCTTTGAAAACATCACAAAAGAGCTAGGGAGGCTGCGCAGTTGGTACTGTGTGAACCTACAATACATGCGAATACACACAGTCATACAGACATAAGAGTGCATCCACATATCATGAATAAATAAAGAAACATAGACAAAATGACACACCAAAACAATTGCAAATATTTTATTCGCAGATAAGCTGAAATGAGCAACAACGTATTATGCACTTGGTGCGTTATATTTAGGGACAGTGATATTTCGCGAAAAGATTTCGAGACAAGATACAGTCCAAAGCACTGTAGGGTCGTCCAGCTCCTTTGATTGGCTAAAAATGTTCTGGCCCGTGTTAACCGTTTGCGCACGAATCACGAAGGTTCAGTGTCGGAGTTACTTAGTCCTGAGTGGCTTGGTCAAAGACGGATACGACACCAGCAGCCAATAGAGGTATAACAACAGCTGAGGTGTGTATATAGTATTGAAGTCTACTGAGTTCTCCGATTTTTACGGGAAAAGTCACTGGCCCTAGTTATATTTTAAAAGCTAAGCTTAAATATATTCGGTGACATCTGATATTTACAGCAAGAAAGTAAGGCCATACTTACATATATAAACTAGAAAGGACTCTTTCCTTGTTACTTGGCTATACTAATTAAAAACAGCTATACACAACACAATGAATTGAAATGAAATAAGTATATCGTACGTTTACAAGGAAATGCAAGTTAAGGGAAAAATTGCAGCACTCTGGCTGCATTCTACTGTGTATTATTGCTACAGACACTTCTGAGGCACCAGCCGTAGCGTCCCGGACGTAATTTCAATACATGCTTCCTCGACTGCCTTCGGCGTTTCTCTTGTGGTTGGCTCATCAGTAGGGCGGGCCACCTGTTTTTCGCGAAAAGATTTACGCGAAGACTAGACTTCAATGTAGTATGGCACAAAGGGAAATTTTCCTCTGGTTATTAGCCACACGTCTTTGTCGGGAGACAGCTCCTTACCTGACTGGGCCAATCGGAGTTAGGTAACTCGTCCTGAAATCTTTTCGCGAAAAAACAGGCGGCCCTACTCACCAGTCGTGAAAACGCGTCCGTTGGCAGGTGGTTCGCTCTTATTTATCGTCTACACTTCTAGTGACACAAAAATATTAATCGAATTGTGAGGTGTTCAGTGTGTAAAGCAACTTCAAATAATGGGGAAAACCCAAAAAATTTATTAAAATATGAAATTATTCTATTGTGTCCGTCGTTCTGCCTGTGCGGCATATAACTACTATTTGCTGTGTTCCGTCTCACATTCATATACACCTACATTGGTGTGGTTCGTCTGTTAGTTCAATTCTACCAAGAGGTAAATTACAAGAGAAAAACTCGTACTATCAATTCTATGTATTCACAGTTGTAGAGTGCTACCCTGAACATAGCTTTGGGGAGTACGAAAGCGTGAAAAATAAAAGGCGTGGAGGAGGGCTGTCACTTGCTTCAAGGAACTGTATCAGCATATTACAGTGGGATAAGGTTGTCTGTGAGTTATACTATAGCAAGTGTATTCCAGGGTCCTGAAGATCACGACAGCCGAATAACAATACTTTTGTAAATTACTGAAAATATCTTACATAATTCCTCAAATGGTCACCATGTGTTGCAAATCCCAAGGACAAATTGGGACGGAGTAAACTCGCCACTTCATTGACTTTACTGAGAGCAGGCCAATAGTGAACTTTATCATCACGGTAAGAATGTTCAACGTAATGTGGACTAAGATAACGGTGACGCCTGGGATTGCAGCGACCAGCAGAACTGGTGCTTCGCAGTGGGATAGGGGTATAGGTGATTCACTGATACTTTTCTTGAATTGCAGTAACGCAACTGTGTACAGACCTCAGGATAAGGTTTATTCTACGCAGGTTGGGAAGCTCAATCCTTTTAGTTTAACGTCTAACAATTTTCGCCACTAGGGTGCATTGGTGTCGCATGTGCACCGGATTTTCCCGTTTTGTAAGTAAATAAATCCGATAATTACAATTTTCATTAAATAAATGTAGTTGTGTAAAACTTTCCAATTTGTATTGTGTTAGACCCTACTAAATAATGAACTTTGCTCTTCGCAATAGACTGGAAATATAACGACATATATTCACATTATAGTAATTATACAATTACTTTACATTAATATCACAGCTGAATCGAGAACTATAATAGCAAAATGGTTTGAAACATCATTTTTAGGGCTTTCCTGTGCAGTTTTCTTAAGCGAAACGAGAACAGTACAAAGTTCCTTTTGATGACAGCTGTTTTTTTTCGCACTTATATTCGTAACGTTTTCCCGTTGAATTAAGCTTGCTTATGAGCGCTTAATGCAAAACACAGTTATAGTTGTACTATTCGCAATTGTAAACACAATTTGAGGACGTGAATAATAGTTACAGAGTAAAGTTAATACTTAAAATTTTGGCTGGAGCAAATGTATATCACAATTTGGGCCAAACGGTAACTTTTACACAAAAACATATAGAATTCTTCCATTTACCGCCAGCTGAAGAACGACCTCTTTGGAACACCAGCGCGGAAATTTTCCCTGTGCCAAACCCTCCCATAAGAAATCTCGTTTTGTTCCTAACCTGAATAGAACTAACCCTACTCAGGATGTTAACACGAAGTCCACATCAACATCACTGATAGATGGTAGCCCTGCTGATAACTAAATTGTCAATTATTATTTACTGCCAGAAAGACAACAAGTGGTTTCCTAGGTCACTTCCAAAAAATGAAGATATGTTTGAAAGGAAAATTAACATTTTAAATTATTAATAAATCACTTTATTTTTTTTGTACAGCAGGATAAATAATAAATTATAAAAATAAAAAATAATTTAAAAATGAGCATACCTTAATTAGCAACAGGAAGAACCTCAAAATTTTCGCACGTTCATTTCAACATAGCAGAAATGAAGGACGTGTATGTCACAGTGACTTTGCAATTCTAACCCAGTTTATTAGACACGGGCATGTATGGTTCCAGGCCAATGACACGTTCGCAAGGACGCTGAGTCAATAGCAAACCTTCCAGTTACTTCTGCAAAAACAAGTTAAAGGAGTGTGGTGTCTTTTAGCCCACAAAATAAAATAAGGTTTAGAAATGAAAATTATGCTTTTTTATTAACAATACAGAACTCTAATACCTTGTGTCTAGACATATAAAGGCTTAAGTCTCAAGCTTTGCACTATCTCACAGACTAGAATTACTTTATCAGCAATATGTAAACATTCGGAAATATTGGGAATTAATTTGAAGACACGCTAGAATTCAAACACATGGACATTTGATTTTAATTTTCATTTGAATATCCTGTTGTAAGATGAATTGGAACCAATGCATAAGATGGAAGAAAACCAGAACCGAATCCCTTGTCGCCTGGTCAGGGGTGAAACTGGAGTATTAGCCAATGAACAAGTAACTGAATAACGACATATTGTGGAGTCTAGCTTGTTTCCAAATGAATATGCGAAATTTCAGCGTCTCTAGCCATGTATATAACGTGGAAAAAAAATCTAATTTATTACAAAATATGTTAAATGAGAAATATTCCAAGCCACAGTGACATTTGAACGGTTATATAGACACGCAGTCAGTGAGTTGAGAGATTTGGGCGGCTCTTAACAACGAGGTCTTGAGAGCTGATGAGGCGGAAATGAGGTGAGAATGGAGCAGCGCAGAAATGCAAGGGCGGGCGAAACTGGAGAGCCCCGAGAAAACCTGCAGACCATCGGCATCGTCCGGCACGATTCCCATTTGAGGAAATTCAGGAGTGACCCGGACCGGAATTAAACTCGGTTCGCATTGTGGGAGGCGAGTAGTCTAACCTCTCTGCCAAAGCGGCCCCGACATGCAGCCGTAAATGGTTCCGGGCCGATAGCAAACTCGCAAGAAAAGAAAACCACATTCTATTGAAACCTAGTCTAAGAGTCAACACTGGGGTAATACCCAGTGAGAAAATAGTTCGAGGTTCGAGTGTATACAGCGCTGTGAAGTCTATCCTAGATATCATCGAAGCCACGAATTTTTATAGTCCCTAGCAGGGACTAGAAAAAAGTCACTGATCCCTCGTGGGATCAGTGACTTTTGCAATATATTTCACAGTCCCAGGCATACTCAAACACCAGTTCTTTGTTCATTGGCTGTTACCTCAGTAAGTGGTCCATTTAACCCCAGAACGGGTAGCGCGGGACACGGTGCTTTCTTCTTCTTCTTCGAAGGTATGCTGTTGACTCAGAGTCGAGGAAGTGTCTTATAAATAAACCGTGATCCAGAAGTAAACATTTAGTAAATGTACACGTCTTTGGCGTATAATAGTTTGTTATAAAATTTACTCTTGAATTATTCCTACTTCTAGCAAAGGGTAGGCTGTGTAACATTTAGTGATTTAATTTAAGAGCACGTTGGACTTCAAGCACATGTAGCTTTATGTAACTTTTGCATAGTAGATCACAGTTTATGACACACTGGTACAGCAACCAATGAACATACAGCCCATAGAGACTATTCAACTAGCAATTTTTTCTCCCTAGCAATAGGGCATATTAAGGGCTAACTTCAATTTCCTACCTGACTTAAGTATCCTACGGGGCCGTGGTGGTGTAATGGTTAGACTACTCGCCTTTCACCTAGGTGAACCGGGTTCGATTCCTGACTGATCGCTCCCTGATTTCCGCATGTGGGAATCGTGCTGAAAGATGCCGCTGGTAGGCGAGTTTCCTCGGCGATCTCCCGCTTCCTCCACCCTTTCATTCCAGCGCTGCTTCATACTCACCTCGCTTCACCCTCATTGGCTCTCAAGACCTCAATGTTAAGAGCCGCCCAAATCTCTTCACTCACTCAATTCAGCATCCTACCTGAACACTTGTAAATATTATTTGGTTGTTTGCAACGTGTTTTAGTGATAAAACATTTTTTACCTTACTGAACCAATCAGAATTAAGTTACTGCGACTCTGAGCATAGGTGATTCGCGGGAAGACACCAAAGACGTGGGACAATTTTCCAGTTTGGAGCACAAACAGTCGTGGAATATTTTCGGGAATAATAGGTATCTCCAGGCATTATCAAATACTTGCGCCCCAAGGTTATGCTTAAGCAAGGAATGGTTACATAAAACACGCAAAATATTGCAGTACATATTATAACAGAATTTTCTTCAAAGAAACTTGCATTACATTGACATGGTTTATGGAGGCGACTTTTCAAAATCATATTCATAAAAAAAATGAGCTGGCATGTTATCCGCCTAGTGCTGGTAACAAATGAATCCAACTCCCATGATTTTAAATATATTGGTTATAAACGATAAAAGCCACTAAATTTTCAAATAACAACGCCAGAATATGAACACTCTTTGACATTATATTAATAAATACAAATCGTAAAATAGTAAAAAAAAATAATCGCTACATTCAGCACATTATGCAAGTGGTAGACATGAATACTAACATTACTGAGTTATTAGTTCAGTAAAACTTATTCTGTAATGTGACAACGTGAACGCGAAAGTCTAAAGCGTTTAAAAACGGCAAGTGAACAAATCCTGTCGATGTTATGTTTTATTGCAGGAAAGTTAATCAACATTTCTGTTACATCCAAAAAACGTTAATTTTACTTGTCACCTGTCATTGCTAGAGACCGGCAAAATTAGCTTTATTATTTGGCAGCAGACTAAGCTTCAAGATGCTGGATGTTCTATTCACTGTTGCCATTGGCAGACAACTTGTGTGGCTCGTCCCAAGTACACTTTGAGCCAATAGGAAAGGGTCAAAGATTGAGTAACCAATCTCCAGTAAAGCGGTCACACAGGTAAACGACAACGCATGACCGCCAGTAACCAATGGAATCACGAATTCCTAGGGATTGGAAAATTTCGCGAATTTATTTTAGCATAAGTTAGACTTCAAACACGTGTACGTCTCTCTTATGTTTACTATTGGTTCGAAGTTTATCAGACACGCCCAGGAGAACTCTGAGCCAATAACAGACCTGTACAGAAACAAGGATCGAATCCCGTGCCACCTGGCCTGAGGTAAACTGGCTACACACTGGGGCAGCAGCCAATGAACAGAAAGCTGAGGCTCGAAAATACATAGAGCAGTAGAGTTTAGCCTACACGTCGTTTAAAACGCGAACTTTTCCCGTCCCTCACGAATGGCTCTAAAGTAGGAACAGGGAAGTGAAGTCTAACGTGTGACCAATAATAACGCGAATTTTGCATGTCTCTAGTCATTGCTTATTACTAGGGACAGGTGTTTTTCGCGAAAATATTTATGGCCATACTAGACTTCAATATCGTACGTCTACAACCACAACTTCCTTTGGTTATCGACCGCGTGTCTACGTGAGAATACGTGTCCTTATTTTACTGGGCTAATCGTAATAAAGTACTCCGATACTGAACGTCAATGATTCGTGGACAGACACTTGAGGCACGTAACCTTTAAAATCATCCAACCACGAAAGTGCATGAGAACTAAAGTGTTTTCGAGTAAAACAGGTCTTGAATTAAATTTTCGAAATACATCTGTCTCTACTTAATACTAATTACGTAAAACTGAGACGAAATAACAGATAGTAGGACGTAACCCGTCCTTGTTTGAAATATTGGTTTTAATACAATTGCCATTTTTCAGAATTCTTTGTATGGGCTTTTATATGTACTTGCCAGCAGCCAGTTATTTGATGTGACATTGCAAATATAATAGTAATAATTATCTGTATGTGTTGAAATGTTTACGGTGCAATTATATGTATGCATACATATTGAAACATATGCGTATAAGTAATGTAGTACACATGTACGTTAATACGAGTAAGGTATTACAAAAATAATATATTTAGTGCATAAAAACTTGTGTGATTTTTTGTGCCAAGCCATAACTAAACACCATACGATTTGACAGGCAAGAAAACAAGCCAGAAACGCCAACGCATGTCCGACACTGCAAAATCGTTACGTAACATTGTTTGAACCCACGTAAGCTCAGGATTATTCCGTAATCCTTGGCGAGCCACCCGCTCGTTACAGCAATCCTGGCCCTGGCTATTTCCGTACGGCAGCTAGCAGGATTGTCGTAAATCGTGTCGCCGTCCGGCTAGACACTTTCAAACGTATACCGCATGCCAACTGGTGAAAACTGAATAACCTGCTTATTGCATGTTTGATCGCTTGCTCACGTGGTCGTAAATTAAGGTACATTAACTTGCAGGTACCCCGCCTCTTTGGTCCACATGGTTACATGCTCATTCAAGTGCAAGGAATGGCTTCCAGTAAAACATTTATGCAAGCAGGAAAAAAAAAAAATTTATACTTTTACAAAAACGAGCTTTGAATAAAGTTGCCAATATTATCTGTTTAAGTGCTGCGGGGAAAAATTTAAATTTTCAAAATCTATAAAAATTAATTAAACACAAACTAAAATGTATGAGTATGTGGACGTATTCTATTATTTACAGTATTATTAACTTCAGCGTCCCGCCTCAACGCATTATATTTTTGTTGCCAATATTTACCAGTATTCTTTGAAAACTTAATTCTAGAAAAAAAATTAAATCTTTTACCCGCCAGGTATAATTAGTAGAATTAGGCTACTAGCCATCAGAATGTGCACAGTTCCTAGAAATATTGAGTGACATGAAATCATCGACAGTTTACTGAATCTATCCTTTGTGAGGATCTGCACGATTGATATTCTGATATATTCTGATAATAGAGCAAGTAGTGCCTTGCAATTTACAACATAAGATTTTGTGAATCTAAAAAGAGCCTGAAATTTTATATGAACGCCTGTTAGATTTACGATTTAAATTGCTCGGTAGTAAAACGATTCTGTTCCGGACATTTTAAGGACACTACATAAATAAACGGGCAAGATGAATCGATTCGACAAATGCATGGAATGTTATATTATTGCCGTATTCTCTCCTTATATGCCGTGGAAAATTGATGGAGAATCTACCATCATCAGAGGCTGGTAAATTTCGTGGATAATTGTGTTCCCTGTAGACTTAATAATTATACTTTTATGTTGTTTTATCAACTGGACTGTGTGTGGTTAATTTTGCATGCTTTGAAGGATTTTGCTATTAATATAAAAGCGGAATTAATTCTATAAAATAAATTATAGCACAGCCCAAAAGAATAACCGTCGTAGCAGGCATTGAAAAATCTTAGTCCGCTGAAGTTTATATACGACTGTAGATTTTAACTTAATACCATAAGAATTAGCGTATTGTTCGAACATGTAACAGTAACACAATTGCATGCATCCATTGGTAGTTTTCATAGTTTTAACCAAGGATCTTAAAATAATACGTAAAAAACTCAAACATGAACTGCGGTCTAATAATTTAAATATTTCGCTACTCTATAACACCATGTGATATCCCACGTAAACTAAAACGAAAAAAAAAAAAAAAAAACTTTACGACGTGGCAAATATTAAACACAACTTGTCGGCTTTGATTTTGCTTCTCTTAATAACACTTGGAGTTCGTTCCTCTTACCCGGTTTTCATCAGCGATTTTTGGAAAATGTGTTGGTAAAATAATACTGCATCTTATTAACACAATTCTCATTTTATGGTTGTTTTATAAACATTTAATCGTAAGTGGAACAGGTAAATAAGCATTTATATCATAGTGGAGCTGGAAATTTTTCATGTTACAAATGAAATGAAAAAGGCTGCAGTAATGAACGAAATGTTGATGAGTATTTTAGAGTGGGATTTGTTTCCATTTTGATAGTGAGCGTTATGAATACTTGAATTTCAGTAGAAGAGACACAAAATGTCACAGCTTAGGAATGTATAATTTGGGTATCACTGAAAAGATTAGAAATCAGGTCTGTAAAATTTAGGACTTTTTTTAACCTCTGTAACAAGTAAAGGACAGAGTACGTATGTGACAGTGTTAATGAGTTAAATAAATAAGACTGCCAAGTAGTAAAAAAACAAGTATCATGACAGACCGCTTTCTCCAACACCTATAAACCTAGTTACGTAAGTTTCATGTGCCAACTTTTCAGGCCAGTCAACAAATTTTTCTCCAACTGTGTTGGGGAAAAGAATGTTGTACACATCTTACATCTGAGGCTTGGGTAGTCACATAACCGCGCATTAAAATCTCCAAAATTCTCTGTAGTTTTACACCCTTTCCAATATTAACGTAAGTATACCATTGAATTGAATGATAAAAAGGCAGTTCGTTTACAGATTATTTGACCTTTAATTAGCTCATAAAACAGAGAAGTGGATAAATGTCAAAATTTTTAAGTAAAAACCTTACTAGAAAAGTTATAAAACATTCGGGTGCCCCTTATGTATTACGTACCAACTCTACTATTACGTATTACATTTTACGTTATGAGCCAATTAGCTTATTATTATGACTTTAAGAAACATTTTATATGGGTGTTTGTTGTGATTATATAATAGCAAAAAAAAAAAAAAAAAAAAAAAAGGAATAAAACGTTATTTTCAGGGAGTACTTGTTTATTTTATGGCTTTCGTATTTTATTTCCACACTAAACACGCTTTTATGGGGTAATTTTGGGTGAAAAACCTGTTTGCCTTGTAGTGTCTGAATCCAGTTAGCGTACTATAAATATAAATGCCTGTTACATTAAAAACAAATGTTTGAATGTTCTGTAAACAATTATCGCATAAAGTAGTTGTCAGCAATTTCCTTGTATACCACTACAAGTAAAACATGGCATCTTTACAACAATGTTTTATGGACATACAAAATCGTTCATGCATCTTCAGGTTCATAATGTACACATTCCAGAGTAACGCCTTGTAAAATGTGATGTAGTTTACTTGTAGTGCTACAAAAATAATTTTCACAACTAGTTTCCAAAAACGGTTTGTAAAAGTACAAAAAATGCTGTGTGTGTAGATACTTGGGAATAGCTAAGAGACTAAACAGCAAGTTTATATATGTTCAAAGAAAAATGTGGCTACTGCGTTTTTAAGCATGCCTAGAAACGAAACAATTTCCCATTATACATATACGTAGGGCCAGTGACTTTTCGCGTAAAAATCGGAGCACACAGTAGACTTCAATACTATATACACACCTCAGCTGTTGTTTTACCTCCAATGGCTGCTGGTGCCGTGTCCGTTTTTGACCAAGCCACTCAGGACTAAGTAACTCCGACACTGAACATTCGTGATTCGTGCGCAAACGGTTGACACAGGCCAGAACATTTTTTTAGCCAATCAAAGAAGCTGGACGACCCTACAGTGCTTTTGACTGTATCTTGTATCGAAATCTTTTCGCGAAATATCACTGCCCCTACATATACACGATGCATTAAAATTAGACTGACAAATCAAGAAAAGGAAGGGTAAAACATATTAACAAGGTTAGGTTAATTTAGGTCTGAAAAGTTAGGTTTGATTAGCGACTTATGGTCTAAAGTGATTCCTAATGGTAGTACACATTTTAGAAGTTGGGTCCGAAGTACTAGTGTATCACAACTACTGGATAAAATATTTACTGTAAGATGGAAACACTGTGAGTCTGGAGAACGTGTTACGTTAATTGTGAGACGCGGCTTAGTAATCTGTCTGTTAAATCCTAAGTATGCTACTGCGTCAAGGAGATTAAGTTAAAATGAGGGTAGTAACCGTGATTAATTCAATGAAATGATTTGATGACACAAACAGACAGGCGTTGTGGTCTTTGCAGATATTGCTTCCGTTAAACATTATGCAGACACTCAGCCTTACTTCTTAAATATTTTTCCAATATTTGTAATGAACTAGTGCTTCATTTTCAACGTCAAAATGTGTACTGCCCTTAGGATTCACTTTCTACCATAAGTTGTATATATATACACACACGTATGTGTATGCTTTCCCCATATTTTTTCTTGATTAACTTGCAGCCGATGCATGTCGGTAAAATTTAAATGCACCCTGTTTCATTACACCAAGGTAGAATTTTGTAGCGGCTGATGAAACATCATGAGGCGTGTTGGCTAATTGCTAACAATAGCACTCCCCTTATGTGCACGCCTCATGAAAGAGTAAACGCCGTCAAGGCATGATGGGGGAAGAGGTTGGGAATGCTGGACATGCTGTTACTATTCTAGGAATCACGCCGAGGGACTCCAACCTGCGCGCGATGTGACGTCAGATGCATAACATTTCAGTGGCTGATGTGCCAGTCAAACATCCCGGTACCGTTCTAATGAAACATTAGAATTCTACATCACTGTTCCCCTGTCGTTTTTGTTTTTAGGAGTGGAATTCCTTGACGGCTCGGTTATTCGGGGACCGAGGTGGCTGGGTGGTTAGCTAGCTCGCCTTCCACCAAGGCTAACCGGGTTCAATCCCCGACCGGGTCACTCCCGGATCTTCGCAAGTGGAAATCGTGCCGGACAATGCCACTTGTCAGCGGGGTTTCTTGAAGATGTCCCGTTTGCCCCGCCCTTTTAATTCCGTCGCTTCTCCACACTCACTTCAATCGCCCTCATCGGCTTTCAAGACCTCACTCACGATTATTTAGCTTTAGCTGTAGTTTACGATTAACGCCATGTCGGCGGTCCAAGGGTTTAACACCAATTATTCCGATATTTCGTTATGAATATAGTAATAACAAAAAAACAAATTTAGAAATTAACTTGGTTTGTCATGGAACCATAATTTTTGTTTCATCTCGAAGAATGCATTTCAAACAAGAACGACAGTACTTTTGATATGATATCATACAAAGAAGATATTTACGTACAGTTTGTATTGTTGGAAACATAACAAATATATCTAAGACATAAATTGTGTTATCTTGGCTTGCGTGGTATTTGGGTAATACTGGAGAGGCTTTTGACTAAGAAACACCAAAATGAACATTTCCAAAAACAAATCCCTACTCGTATTTACATCGTGACTGGAAACTGGAATACACCTGCTAAACAATAATATTGGAGGTGAATTAGAAAAATAATACTTTCATTTCCTTACTTGTTATCAGATTTATACTGTCTACGTAGTTGAGTGTTGAGTTGAGACTATCAACGGTTATTTGAGTACTTTTGACTTTGAAATTAACCTTTGAAAAGTGTCGTTGCCCCCTACCTGCATATATTTTAACAGTCACTTTGACCGGCATGCTCCCAGTAATGTTGGCAAAGGCGGAAGGGAAGTAGTTCCATTACTTAACGTCAAATTAAACGTGTTTACTGAACATTTGTGAATATGAAAATTATTTATCTTGAATTCTGGTTTTTTTACAATGATATCGAAGCGTAAGAGTTAGAAAATCGGTAAAATATTTGATTTTCACGTAATTTTACAGTTTCACTTGACCGATGCACGAATAAAGTGATCCGGCCCATGGCAGTATTGCGTTTTGATTTGGCAGAATGCAGAAGAATACACAGCGTGCATACACGCAGATATTAAGCAGGGCTTTCAAAAATTCTCAGTTTATCGTGAACAACCTGCACGAGAAGAAAATTTCGCGATTTGTGTGGCCACAGCTACTACGTGCGGAGAAAGAAGGTGTCAAACCACACTCGATTTTCCTCAAAAGTGCTTCTTCAGATATTTTATTGAAATTTTTAGCACTGCAAGACCAAAATAACAATTTAGAACACCTCACATTGTTAGATATTCACTACCTTTGTTGTTCTCGGAGCAATGAGTGAAGATAAATAATATTTAGCGGCCCGGAAATTTCGCGAATTCATTTGAGGACAAGCTAGACTTCAAACACATGTACATTCGACATTATTTCTCAACTGGATCGCAGTTTGTAAGCCACGCCCTTTGCGAAATTGAGCCAATACATGACCAGCAAGTAAAGGAGGAACGAATTCTATGCTACCTGATCTGGGGCAAAACTGGAACACCAGTCAATCCACAACAAACTGAGATTAAATTACACAAAGAATTTTGGAATCTAGCTTGTTGCCAAATGAATCCGCGGAATTTCCGTGTATCTAATAATACTTTATTATCCTCCGTAAGTACTCTGAAAATAATAAAGGCAGTGAATATCTAACAATGTGAAAAAATGCTGTGAGTTATTATTTATGTCATATAGTAGGAACAATTCCGAAAAATCCTCTGAAAAACAATTAGTGACAAAAATTGGGCAAATATATGGCTTTAGTCCACCATTAATCTTAAACGAAGTTACAAAATCCTGAAGTACATTTAGTAACGAAAAATATTCACAAATTATCATTAATTCTAAACACTGCTGCTGCAGATGACTTTTTTTAGTTGTATTAAAAAATCTCATACATTAAGTGGGAATATAAGATACAATATACTTGCCAATGACGTTCAAATGTATATACGCTGATTCTAATTAAGATAACGTCCAATCAAAGTGGCCCCCTTGCTCTAGGCATTTCGCACGTCTGAGGTCTAGAAGCATGGACGTGCTAAGGGTGTGCCAGACACGCCTCATCGTAATATCTAGGCGCAAATCACTGAACTTGCACGCCGTATGCCCGTGAATAACGCACCTCTATGACACTTTCAGTGGTAAACATATAATTATATGGGGCAATACTACAGGTAAAAGTGTGCTGAACTTGTCTGTAACAACGTCTTAATGATTCTGCACCGGGATGTTTGATGACTGCGAGTACGCCCGTTTTAGCCATTTTCACTTGCGATAAACTTGACTTTGGAGATAAATGGAGAGCCTGAACTTGGCATACACGCGTGAAAAGATTCTTAAATGCTATTCTTCAGCAGACATTACTCAAGCACGTGAAGATGTTTTGTTATGAGACGTTTTATGGCGAAGTTCTGCACACCGTTTGGCAGCCCGCGGCAGGCGGTCACCTTAACCCATCCAGACCCAGTGTTTACTCTTGCGTACATTACGCACGTGGAGGTAATTTTTGGTCCGTACTTCACACTACGAAGCTCAGTGACCAATAGTCTTAACAGTGGATAACTTATTCGCAAACCGTCCAGATGGTCTAGATCATAATGGGTTCATATAACTGGGAGAAAAGATTTAGGCGTCTCTTACCATCGTGGTCTTCAGACCCGTTGAGGGTGAAGTGAGGTGAGCATGAAGTAAATCCAGAATGAAGAAGTTGGGAAAACGGGAGATCCCTGAGAAAACCCACCGACCAGCGGCATCGTTAGGCATGATTCCCACTTGCGAATATCCGGAGTGAACCGGCCGGGTATTGAACACGGTTCGCCTTGGTGGGAGTCGAGCAGTCTAACTGCTCAGCCACTGTGGTCCCATGTTCAAACAACTGTAGCCGAAGATAAAACCTACAGCTCCTTTGGCTGTGACAACGAAACAAGTGTTGTGTCGACTTAAGTACAATACGCATCATACAATGTTTGGTTTGCGACACCTGAAACCGTAAAGTGAACTCGGTTTCAAAGAGTCAAACGGTCCTTGTGTCTCTCGAGAGAACACGCATTAACGTATTACACAATGGATCGTTCTCAATTCGTTGTAGAATATTTCCCCGCCAATTAAATTTCTTATATTTTGATATTAAGACTCGGTTGTTAAAGTTACTGTTGTCTCTAAGTCAAAGCAACGCATTTTTTATTCATTCCATCGACACCTACACAACGCAACCAGTTCAACTTTTTGTAGAAGGCAGATTCAGGATAGCGAACTGCAGAGAGGCTTAAAAACAAACTACCGTGGCATATCTCAATATTTACGGCACGTCGAACACACTGCTGTCCAGTTTATTAAATATCCTTACAAAGGCGACGTGTAATCTTTTTATGGCGTAAAAGATACTCACAATGTTGAGCCGTTTTTATCTCAGACGTAATTTACATAATCGCTGATTTCATGTCATAACCTCAAAAACATTTTTCTCTTAGCGAAGCGATAAACTTGTGTGGGGAGTGGGAGGGGGGAAATATATTGACTTGTAATAGAGCAAGGAGAGGGACGTGGTGCGGTAATATATTCTAATTGATTGGACGTGTGGAAGCAGAGCATTGGAAGGCGTGTCGAGTGAACAAACGGGTTGCGGCCGCGTGGACGGGTTTAGCACGCCATACAGGTTGGGCACGCGTGCGGCTTCCGGTGTTTGGGGCACTTGCTCGTGGAAATTCGCCTCGCATCGTCTACGCGACGCCGTGGAATAAAGGCGTTTACGCAACCACGTATTTTGTCCACTACGTATTTGGAAGCGTACAAATTAGACTGTCATTTAGTAATTAAAATTAAATTTCTAATTGCTGCTAATGGCTTGAAGTATAAGGAACATATTTAAGAAGTTTATTTCCTGGCTTGACTACAAAATAAATTTCGATAAAATTTTGTCCCGAACATTTGGTTTATTTGTTGCCTGTGATTATACAAGCAGTCAGACAAACACGCATATAAGACGAGATCAACCTGTTTAGTGATGTTGATGATTTTATCGAATTGTTTGGTTATTACGTGGCATAAAACACGTGTTATCTAAAGCTCCTGTCTCACTATAAAATTTTTCCCTCAAACTGCTTCCAATAAGTTTGGTCAAATAAAGTTGGACAGTTATGACATCACCGAAACGTCATAAACGCCGCCATATTTGTCTGAGAAAGTTGAATGGCTTCAGTTTACATCAAACATTTGAAGATTAGACCGGTTATAAAATTTCTTTGATGTTTGACGCTATCGGCCAATCGACGTCGAGAAACTTTAAAATAATGAACAAATGCTGGAAACGAAGTAGGTTATGAAGATAATTAATTCATTTAGAAGATGTCTGGGTATGAATGCTATTTTAAGTGAATATTGCACACAATTTTAAAAAATCAGAGGCATTAATTTTTATTGTGCAGGAAATATATCTGATGAATAAAATTCGAATTTAGTAAAGAAGCGAAAATAAATTACATTCAAAAGCAACATTAAATGACAAAGTTTTTTAATCTGCACTCATTGAGATTGAAAGGCGAGTTCAGGTATTATCAGGAAAACGTATAAAAAGCTTGGGTCTACCAATACCAGATAAAATAGTAGATTCTACCGTTAACAATGACAACATCAGGGAAACTTAATATAATAGATTAGAATTGCACACCACCGCAACGCTTATTAGTATTTCTCTATTATAGATAGATATATGCTACCGCGGAGTTTTTTTAGGTCTTTTTACTATACACAATTCTTTACTTCATTATATTGTTCTATCTTTTAACGGTTTAGGCAGCATAATGCTGGCGGCAAACGTTTTTCCGACTGTGTTCACTATTATCGCCACTGCTTATTCCTTATGTTTAACAAAATATATACTAAAACCTGGTCAGAAAACATAGTTATGAATTTAAAAAAAACACGTAAATCGGATAAGTGGTTCTCGAGTGATAAGCGCACTAACAGACAGACCGACAGAGAGACGTTGAGTTTTATAATATGTATAGAGTGTAGAAGATTAACACTAAGTAAAATTAAACTTTATTAAAACAAAACCTAAACAATAATTTTGTAGTTCACGCGAGTGGAGCTGCGAGCACAACTAGTATGTAATAAATATCGTTTATCGCTAAAAATTTCCATAATCGAACTGCATATGTGATATACTGCCAACCGTCCTTAAGGGTTGTCTACTAAGGCTGTATACTATAAAAATGTCATAATAATACATACAACACACCTCAAGAAAAAATCCGCTGTTTACAACCGAGCTGCGTCGTGATAGTGAAGTGGATATGAATAACGTCGGAACAGGGCCTAAGCAGAACGCATGAGGGCCCAATGTGCTCCGATGGGGTATCGAAGTGAGATGGGGATGAACAAGCGACTGGATACAGTTGTGATGGAAACCGGAGAGCCCCGAGTAAACCCATCGGCTAACGGTAATGTCCTTCACGTTCCCAACACGCTAAAATCAGGAAGGACGACCCTTGCTGGAAATCGAACCCAGATCGCCCTGGTGGTATGCGAATTATCTGACTATAACATCACAGCGGGACCACTCTTCGGGGCAAGGCAATATTGTTAACACGTTCAGTTCAGTGAACAAAGTACTGCACGTTCGTTGATGTCAGCGGTTAACTATTACGTATTCACAAATGAGAGATGCAGAAACTCCAACAAGTCATAACACCGGCCACTGGTTCCTTGTTACGTACAGTGCCAACTGCAAATTACTCTCAAATGCAACATGTCCTCGATCATGGGCAAGTGGACTGAACAGGTTTACTCGAATAGTTGCAAGAGCCGCGGTGGTGTAGGGGTCACACTACTCGCCTCCTACCTAGATGAACCGCGTTCGATTTCCGGTGGGGTCGCTCCTGGAATTTCGCATGTGGTAATCGTGCCGAACGATGCAGCTGGTTGGTCGAGTTTTCTCGGGATCATCCTTTTCCCCCACCCTTGCATTACAGCCCTGCTCTATTCTCACCTCGTTTCACTCTCATCGGCTCTCAAGAACTCGATGTTCAAGAGCCGCCCAAATCTCTCAACAGCACTCCACTCGAATATTTGCAACTTGCAGCCCTTCCCCTAACGGATATCGGCCACCCGGAAGACTACGTTGGTTACCGTGCGGCCTACCTTTCAAGGGCCTTTCTTACACCGTACACCCGCTCAGCTGCGGAGGTAGGGTGATAGCCTACATGGTAGGCGCCACTGGATGATGGAACAAAACTGTTAAACCATAAACTGCTTAATTTCATACAGAAATAAGCAGTTACCAATATAGATAATTAGTATACTTTCCTATATATACATATATACTAGTAATATTTTGTTGAGTTCCTCAAAGGCTTTGATAGGTCACTGCGTGTACATAATGTCTCACATGGAACTTTCTAACAAATTCGTTGGTTACTGGTCTAGTAGTCCTGAGATATGAGTATGCCTATAACAATCAAGTTTTTGACACTACCTTTCAAAATGGCGGGCGAGTGAATCTATTACTTATTGTGTTTGGCGCACACAGTAGATACCAGCATACCAACTTTGATATAAATCGGTTTAAAGATACTAAAGTAATAACATATGACAAATTCACGCCACAGATTCAAGATAATTGGGGTTCATCCAGATATTGTTTAAATTATTTAAACTTTTAAGAGACCTGTCTTCAGTTCCTTTAACTTGAAACAACATTTTTTTAAGGAATAACATTCGTAGAAACGATTCAGAGCTTAGCTTACTAATATGTAAAATATGTTTTACTCATTTGAAATTTTATACTGTAATTAAAATTATCTTGAAAAGGACAGTATATCTTGCACTATAGTGGATAATTTAGGCGTTAGTCGGTTGGACTATTTTAACATTAGGAAGTCCAAATTCTGTTACACAAAATGGTTAGTATTTAATTTTAGAGGAATGAAAAATCAAGTTACGTCTCAGAACATTTATAAATTGATTTTCGGTTTTAGTTTTTCTTACGATATGCAAATTTAACTTGTAGAATCCGTTAAGAATTTTATAACAACGGCTTATTAAATTGTGGAATGTTTCTAAACAATGAAAACAGTGTGATGGCCAAATATATTTTTAGTGGACATGTTTAAGATTTATAATGGCGTACACCTGGAATGTAACACAATTCTCAGTGTCTTCCTATCCTTAGCACAGGTGATGTGGTAGCGTCAATAGTGGCATTTGGCATTTTCTTGTTACAACTCAGCTAACCACAATTAAAGAAGAAATAGGAACATGGAATACGAGTGCTCCAATTGCTCCACTTGTTTCACGTAAATTGCACTTTATTGTCTGTGGCAAGAACGTAGGTAGAAGGTCGCCAATAACTGGATAATCATTTCGTATTACTCTTAATTCGTTTACAATTCTGAGATAGAGATATTTACTTCATTCTTCTTGTGCTATTTTGAATTACGCAAACAAACTATGAAACGACAACCGTTTCTGAGTATAATATATAGCCCGCTTACAGTGGAGCTGTTTTCCGCTTTTGAGGACGAGAAACGCTGTGGCGATAAATACGACACTATTATGCGTATCAAGTGCACCGTCGCCACTATGCACGGGGTTATGAACTGGCGTGCAATATTCTCGTCGTTCTGTGTGTACNGCGTATCAAGTGCACCGTCGCCACTATGCACGGGGTTATGAACTGGCGTGCAATATTCTCGTCGTTCTGTGTGTACTTAAGGGACTTTTAGCGGCGACTCAATAATTTTATCGGTGGAAAGTCTATAGTCAGGTTCAGTGCACGCCCCTCTAGTAGTATGTATCTTCCACGAATATTTTGAGATACAGCGCTTTGGAAATGTATTTTTATATGTTGGAGTGCTCCGAAATTGTGTTTTTAATATGCACGAAGACTTGAAAGTAGAAAGGCATAATATGAAGTGTGTGGTTTTTTGTATACGTCTGCCCATTTTATACACGTTTAATATTTTCGTAAAAAAAACCAAGATTTCAAATACTCTGCTACGCAGATCAAGCACTAGGTAGGTGGGTCCCTTAAATAATCTAAACATGACCCTGTTACCATACTATCAACAAAAAATGTTACGTCATATGGTTAAGTAATTCGATTTTATAACGTGACTAAATCCGTAAACATGTTTTAGCCATCGTATGCATGGTTATGTATGGCCAGGCAGAAAACGGTTTGAACAGTTTTGCTGAATCATGCGGCTTTATCCTTACAGCTCGCCTTCGTCGCCGTGCTGGCTGTTGTAGCCGCCACTTCCAGCTACCACGAAGCCGCCGCTGTGTTCACCGCCCCCGCGGTGGCCAGCTACGGCGTCTAACCCGCCTCCTACACCGCAGCCTCCGCCGTGACAACCTACAACACCTCCGCCGCCTACCCAGCTGGGCTGGCCGCCCCTGCCGCCTTCAACGTACTAGGAACACATCAGATCTGAACATGAAAAAGTACATTTTCTGTCTCTATTGTGGTGTCCAAATTAAGCGACTGCCATTTCTGGAAATGAAGAACACCTGTCAGTAAATACGTCGAATTTTGTTTACGTTACCCTACGTCGATGAACTTGCAATGTTGCTGCTAAGTCAGATCTAAAGAAAAGAGCGTTGCGGGGCTGGAAGTCATTTTGAAATAATATTATACATACATCATTTACATCGGAGAGTAACATGAAGTGAACACATATATAAAACATTTCTGAAGCATTGTACTAATATTCCTGAACATGTGTGTCCTTAAGTTACTAAATCAAGTAATGTATGCATTATCTTTTTTCATTACATTTTTTAAATGTTGGCTCAGAAAATTCTGATGTTCGATGCAGGCAGACAAAAAATATTTAGTATTCTACATTGTGTAATAATTTTCCTCATTCAAATTAAAAATAATGAATTGTTTTAAATAGGAATTAACATGTTGCAATCTCACTTTATATCTGACATCGAAGATATTTCACCAGCCAAAAAATATGTGTGTAGTCAAAATTTAATTTCTCTCGAATTTTGTAGGTCTCTAAAGATTTAAAAAAAATAAAAATAAAAGGGAAAATTATATATGTATTTTTGTATATTACATTTGCAAATACTATTGTATATTTGTATATTATACTAATTGTTATTTATAAATTTAACCACTTATAATTCCCCAAACAAGAAATTAAAAGGTTTACTAAACTTACTGCCTTTATTACTACATAAAACTGAACATTCATAAATTTTGTGAGCCACTCGTTATATGGTTAACTTTGTTAACTACACCACTGAAAGTTTTGAATATTAAAAGCTTAACACCACAAATAATCGCAATAAATTCAAAAGGGTTTTATTTGGATCAAACATATTACATTATTGGTTATCTGGTCCAGTTTTAAAATTGGTTTGATTTCTCTTCTGGTTTGTCAACACCACCATTATGCTGCAAACGTATAATTATTTTCAATTACTGCAACTGTCAGCTATTTTCTAAAACCCACATTGGCCATAAACCTGTAAATAATATGGCCTTTAACAATTAGTGTATAAAATGCACTAAAATAAAACCAAATAAAATTCATTCCCAAATAAGCTCACAATTATTCACTTCCAAGAACAAATAACAATTCTTAAGGATCTCATAAATATAAAGAAAAGNTCCCAAATAAGCTCACAATTATTCACTTCCAAGAACAAATAACAATTCTTAAGGATCTCATAAATATAAAGAAAAGGGCCATTCAACAAAAAGGTAGTGCAAAAATGAATAACAATACAAATGACCCCAAATGGCTCCAAAAATGTGAATCAATGAAAATCTGCATTACGCTGCTTCCAAGAGTAATTTACCTGCTACATACATTTTTAAATACTTTAAAACTGGGACTAAATATAAAGTACAAAACAGGTAAAAATGTGTGAAGTAGGTAAAAATGTATGACGCAGGTGAGGCCCTCCACACTTACTATTGCTCGCACTCTGGGAAGCAGAGATGTGCAGATTTTGCATGAATGTACATTTCGGGATCCATTTGGAAGCATATTTAATATGCATTTGTGCTTTTATACATTTGCTGTTATATTATTTTCCTCATTTTACGTCTTTTACCCCGCAATTTTCCTGTTTTTAAAGCCCTTCGCACTGACGCAATTCATGGTTATGTACTGTGAATGTAACAATGCACCATTTAAATTTTTTTTGCGTAAGGGCTGATATAAGTTTAGCTTGGCATTGTTAACTACAGNGAATGTAACAATGCACCATTTAAATTTTTTTTGCGTAAGGGCTGATATAAGTTTAGCTTGGCATTGTTAACTACAGTTTTAGTAAATTATAAATTTTGCAGTAGATATTCATGGAGTTAGGCAGTTATTAACACATCGTTAAACATACTTTGTATTCTCCTTCACGATGCCCACACAGTACGAAGGACCAAATAAGTTCTGTTTTATTTATTAGACCTAGAACTCACATCTCAGAAAATTGTTGACTATGATATCGTTGGCTATTTGTTAGGGATTGAGCAATTGGGCAACAGCAGGCAAGCTTGCTAATATTACTGTTGTTTATAAATTAAGTAGGTTATGTCATTACTAAGATATCGCTAACTTTGAAATTTAGCAGCAGGATTTATTAAAGAAAAACTTTCTGCAATATGAACAACTGTCTCACCAGATACAATCTATATAAGTTCCAGATTTTTAACGGTATCTGCTGTTCTTTCCTGTCTACTTGTATTTCAAAGCCAACTTATTTGTGAATCTTTCTGGTACATATGATGCAGTGCATGATCAGGCTTCCTTCCTCCAACTGCTGCACGTTTCTTCCTCCATCTGCAGCAAGTGTTGTCTCCTACGTATGAAAGGGAGTGGACACCTGTGTCAATNTGTCTCCTACGTATGAAAGGGAGTGGACACCTGTGTCAATATTATAAAAAAAACACTACAGCAATGACACATTCCAATGTCCATTTGTAGTAAAATGAATATTTCATGAAGCCTTGCTTTTATGCATAATTTGCGTGACCATCTGATGAATGTAATAAAAATACACTTCCATGTGGCTTTTAGATGTCAAACACAATGTTGGTAATCAATAAATGGCAAAATTTTTTTATTTAATCAGAAAAAGGCAAAAAAATCTGGATTAAAAAATTTTCATTTTAAAGAGAATGCTTTGATAATAACAGATAATAGGCATCATGTTCCAAAGAGCCAAGATTTCTGTAGTAACATATTGCATGGGAAATAAATCTGACTAGTGTATACTTGGCAGGTAGATNCCCAAAGAGCCAAGATTTCTGTAGTAACATATTGCATGGGAAATAAATCTGACTAGTGTATACTTGGCAGGTAGATAAAATGTTATGGATGTATGTATACAAAATCACAAATATTTAGCAGTTTTAAGATATATCTGATTTTTTTGCCATTGGATAAGTGTTTTAGGTTGGCCTATTTGATTACACAAATATTTTATTGCAGTTTGATGTTTACGTGCTAGGCAACAGTTGCAAGCTAGTTGTAAAGGCTGGAAAAATGGCTGAGAAATGAGAAAGGAACTGCACCAGTATTTACCTAGCAGAGGCATAGAAAACTATGAGAATAATTCCTGCCCTCGTCTCTCTGAAAGTTTTATATTAGTATGCTATCACCAAAAATTTGTGTAAAACCATTAATTTAAAACACAAGTTGTTTAAGATATAATTTGACGCCAAAAATGTTAAGTAGACCTAGTCTATATTACATTACTCTGTTGGGTCATCAGACACAGTAACTCTATCACATACATATTTGTTTGAAAGAGATCGTTTGATTATTAACCTACATTTTNTGGGTCATCAGACACAGTAACTCTATCACATACATATTTGTTTGAAAGAGATCGTTTGATTATTAACCTACATTTTAAATAACCTTTTAAATTATTTAAGAACTTGGCTATATTCTTAAAATCAGAATTTACTATGTTGCACCATAACATCANAAATAACCTTTTAAATTATTTAAGAACTTGGCTATATTCTTAAAATCAGAATTTACTATGTTGCACCATAACATCAACAATTGCTCTCCAAAAGCCTATAGTACGAACGAGTGAAAGTGGGGTTTATTGTGTTTACACAGTTTTCTATGTCAATCTAGTCACAAAGCTATGGGTTAAATATCGAATAAAATTTACGACTCCCATTAAAATCGGGTGTATAAACTATTCAACTTGAATAATGGTACTCGAAGAAATCACCCACTTTTTGTAAAACAAGACTGAAAAACTGCTTGTAGAGACCACTTGTCAATTTTAAAACTTCACATAGGTATATTTATATAAGATAAATTGAAAACAACTTAACCTAACTTGTATTACAGTTAAAGGACATTTGAGGTGTTACACATTACCATGAAGTTATGTCACTTGGTATATAATATTCTGGACCCAATCTTCACATCATATGCAAGNAGGTGTTACACATTACCATGAAGTTATGTCACTTGGTATATAATATTCTGGACCCAATCTTCACATCATATGCAAGTTTTTAAAATTAAAAAAGTGCTATAAGAATTATAAAATTAGCAAAAAAATTGGATTCGTGTCTCCTTATCTTAAAAAAAATATAACATTCAAACTTTTCATTCTCAATATATATTCATAAATTAATTTTCCTGTAAAAAACGTAGATANAAAAAAAATATAACATTCAAACTTTTCATTCTCAATATATATTCATAAATTAATTTTCCTGTAAAAAACGTAGATATTTTTGGTAAAAATTAAGATGTGTTTACATACAACAGAAGAAAAACAAATGACATGCACTTGTCACGCAAAAGGCTAAAACTGGGTCAGAAGGGTACATATTTCTCGGGCATAAAGATGTTCAATAAATTACCATAAGAATTAAAATAATTGAGCCGAACAAATGCAAAAAAACTCAAAGGTAATCTAAAATATTTATTCTCAATACACACCTTTTACTCAGTGGATGAATTCCTTGGTATGTAATCTCTTTGTTTGTGTGTGTGAAATATTATTTGTGTTTTGTATACATGTATAGCTAAAAATTGTGTCCATATATATTTAATCACGATATAAATTACCAGGTTTTCTTCTTATTTATTGTATTCTGTATTTGTATATGGGCCTAACTCAAAGAGCATATTACGTGCTTACCATATTTTGGAAAAATGTCATTTACACTTTTAATGTTCATAATATATCTGGAATTTGGTTGTATTTTATTTGTTATCTTTCTAAATGTATGTCTATCTCATGTTTGTTCTGTCCTCTGCGCTGGATATGTGTTGTATGTAAATAGTGCCATTTTGACTTATTCTATTTCCTCAGCTCATGTTTTTTTTNCCTCTGCGCTGGATATGTGTTGTATGTAAATAGTGCCATTTTGACTTATTCTATTTCCTCAGCTCATGTTTTTTTTTGTCCTCTGTTTTGTATATATATGCTGTGTCTGTAAAATGTATCTTTTAGTTGTTCCTTATCCTTGAGCATCACTAGCTCTCATGGGATCTGCGGAACGCAAAATAAATAAATTACTGTAATGTAAATTCCAACTAGACCCATATGTTTAAGAAACATAATCTTTGAATTCCATAATGTAATAGCATAAGAAAGCATTATGCAGTCACCTTTCTATAAAATCTATTTGAACAGAAGCACTTATGGAAAAATATGATATAAACACCAGAGCTCCGAGAAGTACTGACGAAAATAAGTTAAAGCTTCATTATTAAGGCAAATACACTTCGCTACCTCTATTTTCATTACATAAATAAGGAATAACCAGCTCAAANTACACTTCGCTACCTCTATTTTCATTACATAAATAAGGAATAACCAGCTCAAAGGGTTGTTTTAAAGAACCAATAAATTGTCAGATTAATGAACAAACAAGGAAGTAACCATTCATTATAAAAATTAAACTTTGTTAAAACATACTTTGCAACTGATACTGATAGCGAAGTTAACATAGCGTTCTCCCTACCACACCACCACCTCTCATTTTCATATCCTGTGCACGGGCCTGTATGCATGTGTGTGTGAATATATGTGTATGAATAATCCGGACATACCTCGCTGGAAATTGAAACTAGATTGCCTTGTGAGATGCGAATNGAAAAATATGATATAAACACCAGAGCTCCGAGAAGTACTGACGAAAATAAGTTAAAGCTTCATTATTAAGGCAAATTCCTTTCGCTACCTCTATTTTCATTACAGAAATAAGGAATAACCAACTCAAAGGGTTGTTTTAAAGAACCAATAAATTGTCAGATTAATGAACAAATAAGGAAGAAACCATTCATTATAAAAATTAAACTTTGTTAAAACATACTTTGCAACTGATACTGATAGCGAAGTTAACATAGCGTTCTCCCTACCACACCACCACCTCTCATTTTCATATCCTGTGCACGGGCCTGTATGCATGTGTGCGTGAATATATGTGTATGAATAATCCGGACATACCTCGCTGGAAATTGAAACTAGATTGCCTTGTGAGATGCGAATNCGTGAATATATGTGTATGAATAATCCGGACATACCTCGCTGGAAATTGAAACTAGATTGCCTTGTGAGATGCGAATTATTTGTCTACTACACTACACCGGGATCGCTCGTGGTAGTGAGGCAATAGTGTTAACACATTTCCTGTAGAATTCATTTACGAACGTAAGTTTTGCAGTCATTAAATTTTTGATGGGAGTTCTACCTGCTTCGAACGTTCTTCGCTCAAAAAGGGGACCACTGCGTGTTTGTTGATGTCAGCTTTAACTGTTAACAAATGAGTGGCGCAGAACCTTCAAGAAATCAGATTACTCGGCGAGGAAGACGGCCAAAATACCGGCCACTCGTTCCTCGTTATGTAAAGTGGCAACCGCAGATATCCTTCATGCGCAACGTGTCCCGGTGATGGACACGGGGACAGAAAAGATGTTTACTCAATTAGTTACAGCTCTTCCCCTTGCGGTCATAGGCCACCCGGTAGGTTACGTCGGCAAAGAGCGGCCTACCTTTCAAGGGCCTTCCTTACCCCGCACACCCGCTCAGCCGCGGAGGTAGGGTGGTAGCCTACATGGTAGGCGCCACTAGAAGATGGAACAAAAATGTTAAACCATCAACTGCTTAATTACGTACAGAAATGAGCAGTTGCTAATATAACTAACTAGCATACTTTTATATATAAATAGGAAAGCAACATTTTTTTGAGTTACCCAAAGGGTTTGATAGCAGGTCACNTAACTAGCATACTTTTATATATAAATAGGAAAGCAACATTTTTTTGAGTTACCCAAAGGGTTTGATAGCAGGTCACTTCGTGTACATGATGTCTCACATGGAACTTCCTACCATTGGTTACTGGTCTCGTGGTTTTGAGATGTGGGTATACCTATAACAATCACCTTCTGTTGACACTACCTTCGGCGGGTGACTGGTCTATTAGTTACTATGTTAAGTGCTCATAGTAGAAAACGTGGAAACCAGCATACCAACTTTCACGTATCTCGGTTTAATGGTACCAAGAGATATAACATAAATTGTGTTCACGCCACATCTCCACGGTAACACATTTGTCCGAACACNGGTTTAATGGTACCAAGAGATATAACATAAATTGTGTTCACGCCACATCTCCACGGTAACACATTTGTCCGAACACATGCAGATACTGTTAAGATTGTTAAAAATTTTCAGTGACTGTCTTCGGTTTCTTCAACTGGGGGCAACACTTTTTTTTAAGGAATAATCTTCTGACAAATTATTTACAGTTTAGCGAAGGAATATGTTAAAAATATTTCACGCAGTATAAATTTTATACTGGAAACAACATTATTCTGAAAATACATTTTATATTGCGCTATAGTTGATAATTTAAGAATTAATCAGTCAGATTACAATTATATTAAAGAAGTTAAATTAACAGGCGATAGTTTGGATTTAATTTCAGAAGAATGAGTACACATGGTACATCCCAGAACATTTATAAATTTAACTGTTTCATTTTCCTTGCGATAGGAAAGNACATTTATAAATTTAACTGTTTCATTTTCCTTGCGAGAGGAAAGTTGAATTTTGCAACAGCTGCTCCTTAAATTGTGGGGTACGTATTTCTAAACAGTGTAGACAGTATGATAGAAAAATTAAATTTTAATGGAAACGTTAAGATTTATGGTGGATTAACAACCGGAATGTAAAACAATTTACAACTTGGCCAACCACAGTTAAAGATGAAAGGCAAACACACACTACGTTTGCTTCAGTTATGCCACTTGTTCCTCGTAAATTGCACTTTATTGTGTGCGGCAAGGACGTAAGTAGAATTATATCCCATTAAACTTAATTCATTTACAATTTGAGCTAGATATATTTACTTTATTCTAATTGTGGTATTTAGAATTACACAAAAAAACTAAGAAACAACAGTTTATGAGGATATTAAATGGCCCGCCTACCTGGAGCTGTTTTCTGCGTTTGAGGCCGAGAAGCGCAGGGGCGATAAGGACGACAGTGTTACGAGCATCAAGTGCACTGTCGACGCTACATGCAGGGCTCTGGACTTACATGCAGTGTTCTCGTCATTATATATGTACCTAAGGGACTTTAAGCGGAGAACCAATACATTTTATTGGTGGAGAGCCTGCAGTGAGGTCCAGTGCACGCCCCTCGAGTAGTATGTATCTTACACTAATAGTTCAAGGTAGAGCGCTTTGAAAAACCCGTTTTTAATATGTTGGCACTCTCAGAAACGGCCTTTCTAATGTGCGTGATGTCTTGGAAGTAACCAATAGGCATAGTTTGAAGTGTGCTTTTTTATAGATCAGCCCATTTGGTGCACGTTTAATACATTACTAAACAATCATGGATTTCAAACATTCTGCAATGCATATCAAGCTCTAGGTACGCGGCCCCTTAATAATCTAAATATGACATCGTTTCCCTATTTTCAACAGCAAACGTCACTAAATTTTGTTCAGTAATTCGATTAATGTTACGAAATATGTAAAAATGTTGTTGCCATTGTATGTGTGGTTAGTGGAAAACAAGCTTCGCTGAATAATGCCGTGCACTCACTTCATACTTGCAGTTCGCCTTCGTCGCCATTTTGGCTGCGATCGCCGCAGCTACCACGAAGCCTCCGCTGTATTTACCGCCCCCGTGGGGGCCAGCTACGGTGACTACCCCACCTCCTACACCACCGCCTCCGCCGTGCCAACCTACGCCGCCTCCACCACCTACCTGCACAGCTGGGCTGGCCGCCTCCACCAGCCCCACCACCTCTAACGTCCTGGGAACACATCACGTCTGAACATGAAACAATTTTTTTCTGTCTTTAATGTAGTGTAAAAATTAATCGACTGTCATTTCGGGAAATAAACAACATCTGTCTGCAAATATGTCGAATTTTGTTTACGTTACCCGACGTCAATGAACTTGGAACGAAGCTGCTAAGTCTAAATATGAAGCAAAGACCAATGGGAGGCTGGCTGGAAAGTCATTTTGAAATAAGGTTATACATACATAATTTATAAGGGATAATCACGTAACGTGAACACATGTCTTCTAGAACGAAATATCTTCAGGCAATTGCTGAGTAATCCATTTCGAATAGAAACTATTCCATATATATTNAAATATCTTCAGGCAATTGCTGAGTAATCCATTTCGAATATAAACTATTCCATATATATTTATAAGTAGCGACCCGGCCCGGCTTCGCCCAGGTAAAATTTGGTTTTTACACCGATACACTAATAAATAAATTGGGAAAAGACAGTAACAGTATTATATTATAGTAAATTACTAAACTTCTATCATATATAACATACATACATACACGTCACGCCTGTCTCCCAGAGGGGTAGGCAGAGATTATGTGCTTCCATTTACCACGATCCTGACATACCTACCTCCTTCGCTTTATCAACATTCATACGTCTCTAATATAACAATATTATATGATAGTGGTTTAGAAAATTTCTTTCTATACAACATTTATTGGTTTTCCTCCGACCGCCAGCACAAAAAGATTTCTGTTTGACGTGACACGTGAAAGGGCTACGAGTTGTTAGTGTGAAAAACATGCTCTACTCAAATTAGTGTTTGACCCTGTGCCTTATTTATGGTCATATCAAAACAAGCTCTTATTGGAAATTGGACTATTTTAAAATTAAAAGGCAAATCCGAGGGAATCATAGGTATTAAATGTATTAAAATAGTTTCTCTTGTACCGCAGCCAGTGAGAATAGTATCCTCAATGAGATATATTTTTAAAATTTTTATTTGTAATCGAGTCCCGTTGCATATTTTCGGTGGCTTTATATTTCGCAATAAAATTATGGAAGCTCCAACTTTTAAAATCAGTTTGTGTGGTGGCATGCCAGAATGATTCATTGAATTAAGAAATTTAGTGGGATAGTGCACAGCTTCTTCACTGTCGAGTACTGTATCTACTGAGTAATAGACTTGTGTTTGCGCATTGCATTTTGCGAGCACTAATTCATTAATTTTTTCGACTTGTTCATTAGTAGGCGATAATATAGTTCTTTCTTTGAACCATGATAGTGTCTTACTTGACAGGTCGTGTATTTCAGGGTATACGTTATCTATCAGTTGTTGGTGGTCAATGACTAAAACACATTTATCACTATTGAGAGACATTTTTCCACAATCTCTCCATTTAAGAATTTCAGTAGCATGTCAGCAAACATGCTGTTATCTTCTGAAGACATAAGTAATCTCATGTTTGTTTTGAGTGCTAGTTTTGTTACGTTGGGCCAAAGATACGATATTTTTAATGTAATGATGCATTGACTTCATCAGCTCTAGTTTCTTTCGCCACCACAGGAAATATTTTACGAAAATCTCCTTAGAATAAAACCGTGCAACCACCCTTAGGTGTACTTGTATTTCTTAAATAACGCATGGTCCTATCCAGAGCTTCGAGGGAAGTTTTATGCGACATATTAGCCTCATCCCAAACTATCAATGAACAGTTCTGTACTAGTTTAGACGTGTTGCTTTGTTTTTAAATGTGACATACGCTTGTACCATCATCACAAACATTTAGGGGAAGTTTAAATGTTTCATGTGCCGTTCTTCCCCCTTCTAAAAGAGTGGCTGCGTTACAATATCCCGCCTGTCAAATTGTTGGCAGGTTATGACAACTGCTACCTCATTAGCAGAAGGAGCCTGAAGCGGCCACGATGTTAGCAAACAGGTACCTTATCGGCGTGGATTACAACGTTGAAATCTGGCACGTGTTGTGAAACACTCTCAACTGGTGTTTTAAAATACTGAATATAATTATTATGGGAGTGTAACATGTCTTGCGATTATCTGATATGCATTGTATAGAGATTGTCGAGCAATAGAACATCGAGTAGAAGCTTGTGTTTCAGGATCTGCGATAAAATATATCTGCAGGAATTTGTGGTCATCAGGCCGAAGGAGTAAAAGAATACCGACCAAATGATATACCTGCCCTTGTACCTTAAATGTTGGCATGAAACCACGCTCGACTATTTGAGTACTCATGCATGAGATCATCTGAAATGCGTTGTTATAGAGACTTATGTGCCTCGAAAATTCTTTACCTTTTTCACAAAACTTTTCATAACTTTTAAAGTATTCGCGATAATTGTATACTGTAAAGGACATTTCTTATCTACATTAAACAGTTTCAATTGTGAATTAATTTATTCTGATNCGCGATAATTGTATACTGTAAAGGACATTTCTTATCTACATTAAACAGTTTCAATTGTGAATTAATTTATTCTGATAAAGATTATGTTATTTATGGTTAGAGAAAACAGCGAATTTTACATTTGTTTTGACTGCGTAATTTACATTGTAAATACGCTTATTAATACTTATCTGTTAAAGATAGATATATGATACCACTAACGTTTTTTGTAGATAATTTAATTTTACACAATTATTTACATAATAATTTTCTATATCTCTAAAGGATTAGGCAGCGTTTTCCATGAGAGCGCGCGGGCGGCAAACGTTTTTTCTTACTTGATTCACTAATACCGTTAATGCTCAGCTCCTATAAGTGCTAGGGCAATTTTTAGCACACACAAACCTTTCTCAATAAATGCAAATCATAACAGTTAAACCNAGCTCCTATAAGTGCTAGGGCAATTTTTAGCACACACAAACCTTTCTCAATAAATGCAAATCATAACAGTTAAACCAGCATCCAAATCAGTTCAGTGGTTCTCGGGATTAGCGCAGTCATACAGACAGACGCGCACTTGGGACGCTTCCTTTTATACTGTGTATTGATTCTCATCGCCAATTGCTTCGGGTAAATACGGAATGTCTCACAGAAAAAAGTTTAACTGTAAGTAAAAATTACGTATATTTTGGTTAGTAATTAATACTTTTGTAAATTTACAAAATCACTTTTAATTATTTACAAAAGTAACATTTGTATCGCTGAAGAAAAGTACTGTCCCTGACCCTGCAATAAAATTAACAGCTGGTATTGCGGAAATACAAGCAAGGCCTAATGACATACACAACTCACTTAGCGGAATTCNACCCTGCAATAAAATAAACAGCTGGTATTGCGGAAATACAAGCAAGGCCTAATGACATACACAACTCACTTAGCAGAATTAATTTTATTGGGGACTCGCTTGTGATATGCGGTTGTTACCTGAGTTTAAAATTTCAAAAAGTATATTTGTGACCTCAAGGCAAGTTGCGCAAAAATTTCATTTGCAGTGCTAGCTATTAAAGCTGAAACACCACGAAGTCCTCAACTGAAGGACACCACAATGGTGTGATGCGTGGAGCAGGGTAGAATAATGACGTGACTAGATGTTCAACGAGTGGCGCAGCATGTGCACCAATGACGACACTGATAAGTGGTACATAGTTGAAGGTCTGGGAGCTGATGAGAGGTAGTGGCATTGTGTTATCCCGTTGTTCGTGTGCACAGATGGCGTTAGCATGCCTCGTCGTAAAACACGACAACCATAGGAACAAGTTTACGCCTTTGAGGGGCTGTGGTGGTGTAGTGATTAGACTACTCGCCTCCCACCTAGGAGAATTTGGTTTGATTCCCGGCGGGGTCACTCCCGAATTTTTGCATGTAGGAATCGTACCGGACGATGCCACTGGTTGGGGGGTTTTCTCGGGAATCTCCTATTTCCACCGCATTTTCATTCCGCCGCTGCTCTATACCTACCTCACTTCACTCTAATCGGCTCTCAAGACGTCGATGTTAAGAGCCGCCCAAATCTCTTCACTTGCTCTGCCTTTGACCGCGTGAGAATCGTGGCCTATCGGGATTGCGGATTAACCTACCGCGATATTTGTTTTCGTGTTGGAGGAAATGCAACCACAGTGAGGCGGATATGGGAGCAGTGGGTGAAGGAGGGACGGCCTGAGCGACGTGCAGGAAGCCAACAGCCCCGTCACACCATCTAGCGCGAGGACAGACATCTGGTGCGTATGGTGATTACATACGTTACAGCCACATCAAACACCCTCGCTCAAGAGTTCGGGCATGTGGCACATCAATCTGTGTCCGCTCATGGTGCGTCAATGTATGCAGCATCAGGGCATCGTGTCCAGTCTCCCATTACTGTGGTAGCCGGCGACTGCTCACCACAGGCACCTGCGGCTGCAATGGTGCATGGAACACTGAGCGTGGAGGGATGACGTCGTCTTATCGAACGAATCCCGCTTCTGCTTGCAGCAACACGATGGTTGCATCCGTGTCTGACGGCACCGTGGGGCCAGTCTGGCCGAGTTCGATTAATGCACCGTCATAGCGGGCTAGTAAGTGGAGTTATAATATAGGGATGCCATCGGGTTCCAGTGCTGCTCACGTATAGTCCGCATAGCTTCTTAGCTGACCAGCAACCGTTACATCGTGGAGGTGCTGGAGACTGTTGTTATCCCCAATCTCCAGCCTGGAGCCATGTATCAACAGGACAATGCGCGACCGCATGTGGCACACATCGTCCGACTGTTCCTGGATCACCACCATGTCATACTGCTCTCTTGGCCTGCGCCTTCACCGGATATTTCTCCCATCGAAAACGTGTGGTAAAAGGTCGGACGATGACTAGCCTGCCAAAGGAAACCTGCAGCCACAAGGGACGAACTTCGGGTACGCGTCCGAGCACCAAGGACGGAGATAGCCCAGACCGATTTCGAAGTCTCTTCCTCGAATGCCGCGTCGTGTAGCAGCAGTTGTGTAAAATTATAAATCTTCGCTTGTAATATTACGAGAATATATATTTTACAACCAAATACTAAACCTTTTGCAAATTTACGAAAAACATTTATTTTAAATATAATATGAAATTGAAAATAAAATACAAATTAAGTGTCTGCGTTAAAGGAACATGCCTATGCCAGTTTAGTCGCACGAGACAACGCGCTTACGAGCATGGCGTCTCCAGTGACTTGCATGTTGTCTACTTTTAGGCACTGCACTTCGCGCATAACCGTTTCATAAGCCAATTTGTAGTAGAATAAAAAATTACATACGCATCTGGGTAAAGTAAACAGATGCGTATGTTCTTAAAAACTTTAATTTATCAGGTGATATTGGGACGNAAATATAATATGAAATTGAAAATAAAATACAAATTAAGTGTCTGCGTTAAAGGAACATGCCTATGCCAGTTTAGTCACACGAGACAACGCGCTTACGAGCATGTCGTCTCCAGTGACTTGCATGTTGTCTACTTTTAGGCACTGCACTTCGCGCATAACCGTTTCATAAGCCAATTTGTAGTAGAATAAAAAAAAATACATACGCATCTGGGTAAAGTAAACAGATGCGTATGTTCTTAAAAACTTTAATTTATCAGGTGATATTGGGACGGTCAGTGGAAAGAGTTTAAAACATTTGACGTCAATATAATGATGGTGACATTTTCGTTTTTTTAATATGTTAGTTAGAAATCTGTTTTCGAAAAAATAATTACGCTTGAGTGCCTTAAAATTACATGTTAAATAAGGGCTGTGAATAAAACATTTCCAGGAAATATTTCGGTGACAGCAAGTTCTGCAGTGACTGCAGATATTTATTTTGTTTAACTCTATTCAGGCAACCATTAATTCGTATTAAGTATATTCCTTAATAAATCCAGTAAATTCATGTTTCACAGCCAACTTCAAATGCATAGAGCACCCTCAGTCATTACTTAAGACCATGATTAATAGTCACATAGTCACATGTCACGACTTATTTTTCTCAATGAACCAAACATACTACGTTCGTTCTATTTTCGAGCACAGCAAAATACAGGGTACTTTCCGGTTGCTTTCTGTTCAGCGTCTGCATCTAAACTGTGACACCTAACGATATTATTAGTAAAAACAAAAATACTTAATTTATAAAATACACTATGAGATGCATGTGCAAACATCAAATTATATTGCAGTGTTGATCCAAACGAAAGTTTCTGTGTTGCCTTAAAAACTGGCGTATAAAAGACTTTGCAATATTTCACAGTAGAATAATACACATAAAAATATATTTTCGTTTAATAGTTCCGAGATGTATCTACCTTGAATTTTTAAAAGCTGTGCCAGGTAATACCGTGAACAACATTTCACTTAAAGATGGAGTTCTTGACGCAGCGGCTTAGTAGTTTCTTGAGACGAAATTAGCTTTTCCGGTTAAGTTTGACTCTCCGTTCGTTGTGCACGCAGCCACGCAAGCCGTCAATGATGTATACTTACTTCCCCACCACTCCTTCGGTGACAACTCTACTTCCTGATTGTGACTAGACCGGAATGTGGAATAAAACAGGTTCGGTCAAGGTTTTCACCTACTGGAGACATTCACCTTTCACAGCGACGCAGTTACTCAGTCAGTCATTTGCATTTTCTAAGCTATAGAACTATCCCCGCACTGAAATGAGAACTCCTATCTTTAGTTTTGTAGTTAAAAAAAAAAAAAAAGGTAATTACTGAGCACCGGAAAAAGGGGCGATGTCTTTATCACATTTTTTTTACTAACGTTGCATACCAAATGAGTTCGAAAAGATAGTAGCTTTGCAAACACTTCGGATAAATATATAATTACCTACTTGACCTTGTAGTGATACATATTTATAATTCGACGTGTAGCAAGTAGAGCTTTAAATTTTTTCTTGAGATATTAATTATAAACTTAACAACATGTGTAAACGTAAATACTTTCATTAATATTTGCAGAAGAAATATGCATTCCCTGGAAACATATTAAATATTGTAAGATTCTACAAATATAGTCATTAAAGTAAAAATGGTCCCAACTCGCATCAAGGAAGTGATTTGAAACCTGGCAAATTTCTGTGTAATCTTCACATGCGGGTAGAGGAGGAACATACTTNTCGCATCAAGGAAGTGATTTGAAACCTGGCAAATTTCTGTGTAATCTTCACATGCGGGTAGAGGAGGAACATACTTCACTCCATTAAACTACGAGGGTGAACATTTGTAGCAAATTTACTTGAAAATTTAGTTATTGTTACGTCACAGGACAAATATTTCCGAGCTTCTTATTGAAATATTATAAACACATGTGTCTGTAATTTTTAAGTGATTCGCAGAATTCAGTTCTTCTAACTGAATAAATATAATTAAATGGTTAAAATATTAAGACATTAAGCACTGCCAAGTATGAGAAACACAGTCATTTTTATTGAAAATGAACGTTTGCTTTAAAACCTTTGTTGACTCAAAAAATTACAGGGAATACCCGATTTGGTGCAACATAAAGCTGGCAGATGAAAAGTATACCAATCTTATAAACATTAAGAAATCGTAATACCATTTGTTAGTTATATCCACGAAAATGGTAGAAGACTGCGCTTTCCACTTTAAAACGTTTTGCTGCAGGTTGTTACTTCCATNTTAGTTATATCCACGAAAATGGTAGAAGACTGCGCTTTCCACTTTAAAACGTTTTGCTGCAGGTTGTTACTTCCATCAGAGAAAGTTTATACCTACTTAATATAAAAGGATATAATATACAATACTGAAAGTTCTTGAGATGTTGTTTAAAAAGAGATCTAAATTGAAAAAAAANAATATAAAAGGATATAATATACAATACTGAAAGTTCTTGAGATGTTGTTTAAAAAGAGATCTAAATTGAAAAAAAAAACATTAAATGTGTGCACATAAAAGAGCTTTTACAGAAAATTGCAAGACAGGCATCTGTTGAAGGGTTT
>NQII01006257.1:114653-127852 GCA_002778355.1 Clitarchus hookeri | reverse complement strand
TTAGCAGACTGTAGACCCCTTCAGCACACGCTGGACTAGGGAACGGGAGTGTGTCAAAAAAATAGAAGAACAATAGAACTGAACAAAAATACAATGGAAAGACAAGACATTAAGTTAAATTAAAAAAGGAATTACACATTAACATATTTCATACATTTGCATTTTTGTCTGCAAAGATTATTGTACTTACCAGGCAACTTGCTGAATAGTAATATGTGAGAAGTACACTAAAACCGGACTCTTGTGATCCCACTTAATGTGACTACCAATTACCATGTTTTAAGGAACCATTACACATTTGGGTTAAAAGAGATTGAAAATTGGAGGAATATTTGTAGAAAAATGTTTGCAGCACTATTTTTGGTTGCTGCATGTTGTGTTTCTCTCTGTGACACTGTATTACAAGCACAGCACATCTCAAAACAGAAACCACCCTCTTAGGCCTAGGCTGTCAGCACTAACCAATACACATTGATTACCCCCACCCTCTCTCTTCATCCACGAGTGTGTTTCCGCATGTGACGCAAACTATTTTACGTCTTACCAGTGTGAGCTTGCTTGTGGATATGCTACTGTCTTTCTACCTTTGCTTGTTATTACTACTTAAATTTGTGAGTTGTTTTTGGATTTCTCTTGGTTCTGATTACTGTTTGTTGATAATTTATTACGCTTGGTTTTTCTGGACTCCAATTTAGCAGTTCTCTTTTTGATTTTGGTAAACTGTAGACAATGCACACAGTTTTCATAACGCACCATGAGCGAATTTGAGGGAAAGGGGCATACTTCCAGCCCAGACACAGCGACAACGCCTTCACAGATCTCTTCATCACCACCTAACCAGCCAGAAGAGGGAGGGTGCAAAGATGCTACGCTGGTTACTAGCCAATATCCCTCTTCTCACCCACCATGTATGGGGTGGAAACGAGGCAATGCCAGTCATGTTGAAAATAGCTGAACAGAAAAGATCTTCCTCACAAGCCAGATGTGTGTTTGTGCCATAGCAACGGATGTCATTGGTGATATGCACCTGCTTTTAGAAGCAATAATAATAAAATAGGTAGGCAGGTAGGGAAGGCAGGCAGGCAATTTGGTTTAACACCCTGTCGACACTGAAGTCGTNCGAGGCAATGCCAGTCATGTTGAAAATAGCTGAACAGAAAAGATCTTCCTCACAAGCCAGATGTGTGTTTATGCCATAGCAACGGATGTCATTGGTGATATGCACCTGCTTTTAGAAGCAATAATAATAAAATAGGTAGGCAGGTAGGGAAGGTAGGTAGGTAGGCAGGCAGGCAATTTGGTTTAACACCCTGTCGACCCTGAAGTCATAGAAACGGAGCGAGTTGCTCAGGGAAGAGGGATTGGTGAAGGAACCCCCATGTCCTTTGTTAAGGACACATCCCAGCATTTGCCTGGAGTGATTTTGGGAAACCATAGAAAACTGAAATCAGGATGGCCAGACCAGGAATCAAACCTGAGTTCTTCAGAATGCGAGTCCAGTGAGTTACCACTGCGCCACCCTGCTCGGTAAAATCTGTCCAAAATTTCCTAAAACATATATTGCAAATATGACTTGCTAATGACCCCTCAGGTTCTTACTAGTGTGCTTATAAAAAATAAATAATAAATAATAAAAATAGCATTTAGATTTGGGGTACATGTAACCAAATCAAGATACAAACACAATATGGTGGTGTTTATTTGAACATCATTACATTTATACTTAAAAAAAGAATCCAAGGATTTTCCCCCCAAGATGTTTTCTCCTCGCTTCCTCGTGGTCCATTATGCCTCCACTGGTTGTTAATACTACATACCTGAAAATCAGAGACAAATTTAATTGCAGCACAATGTCACAATTTCCTGGAGAAAATGGTTTTGTACAGAGAAAACCTTGCAAAAAATGAAATATATTGTTAACTCTGTTTTAATTTATTACAGACAAGTGAATTTGGGTTAGCATTTGCGAGACTGTAATTGCAGTTCTTACACAGTTTTATTTGCCAACAAACAACTCGCCAACAACTTTTGCAAAGCAGTTATTCTAACATTACTCATACTAAACAGCTAGAGTTGGAAATATGTAGCATAGAATAACACTACTCACGCACATCCCACTTTCTTAATTTTATTAATACAGTACAATAACAAAACACAAAAACAAGGAAATGGGATTGCAGGAAGAGAAGAACTGTTGTGTAATGGATGCAGGCGTAATTATTACCGGCCCNCTATTACCGGGCTAATAGAAATTATTAGTAATCAAAATCGCTGTACACGGAAATACACGTGTTACTTTAAAAATTATAAAGACCTTTTGTAAAAATAAAACCATTGGTATCCCTTCACAAATTTGTTATTTTACACAAGAAAGCTATTTTTTTCTGGCTAGTAGTGTTTCGGGAGCGTGTTAACAGATGGTGTGGCAGGGAGTGTTGTGAGCCGAGCGTGTTCATCAACAGGTAGCAAGCAGCATGTTGGCCTCTTGATCTCATTTTCTCATTTTTTTTTTTAAGTTCTCTTTTCTCTTATTACTGACTCGAAACGACACGGGTTTGAAATATATTTAGTCAACATATTTATAAAATAATTCAACAATACCCTGCAATATTTCTGCAGGCTTTTGGAATTAATATCAAGCATGTATGGAAGCCATGGTGAGAGGGGATACGACGTAAAAATAACCCTCAATGTTATTTGAATACAGACCATTTTGATGTGCATATCATTTTGAACACCTATACGTTACTACTTTAGCACACAAAGTCTAGTTTGTATCACTAACAACAGCTGTTGTGACCACATAAAATAAAATGTATTACTTAATCTAGGAACTCTTTCTTGTCCACATATTTTCTGCTTGTCTGATGTGCATCGACAGTGCAGTCAGAATACCCAACATAGGCCTAATATTACTTCTCATTCGTTCTTGCATGAACTGATACAGGATTTTGTAAATCGCATGTTGTTTGCTTCGTGCACATCAAGTGAACAAAATTACATACAGCAGAAACCAGATTTAATAAAATGTCAGGTTCCTGCAAATATTTACTCACTCTATTTTGCTGTTTCGTTGAAACCAAATTTATATATTTTAATTAACACCCCAACACCAATGAAAATGTGTTTTTTCAAGTTAAGACCGTGTTTTGTTATTGATGGTGCAAAATAACACTTTTAACATAATTCACTAAGCAGATGTTTTGTAAATGAAACGGTACTTCAAAACACCATAAACAAACTCACGTTAACGAGAAAAGTTCAAACACTGCGCCGTGTACCTTTTAAGGAGTGCAAAATTCATTTCCAAAAGCTTTTTTTTTGTACAAAACTTATTTAAAAAATTTATAATAAAAATTCTAATTTATTTTTATAGAGGTGATTCTGGATAAAAATATATTATCACAACACCATTCAACAAGGAAAAAGTTCAAACACTGTGCGCTACTAAAATTGAAGCTAACGCGAAATCCATTCTTAATGACTATGCAAAAATGAGTACATTTATTAACGAAACACTAATTTATTTTAATAAGCAAATGTCTTCCGAATATAAATATACACCTCACAAGGCCGCAGACCTCCTCTTTCCGATACAAAAATGGAATGGAAACAGTGTGGTACTTGGAACTATGGATATATTTTTTTCCAGCAAACATTTTTAGACAGTGGGAAGGCAAACTTTGTCACTAAAATGAAATAAATAAACAAACAATTGTTTGTAAGCTGCACCACAATCATGCCTTCATTGATGGCCCGTAGCGGCACACGTAAAGTCAACAGACAATCATGCAAACAGCTGGTGCGAGGACGCAACTTACTTTTCAAGGGCAAATGCAACACATGCGGCAGAGGTTAACAGGTAACGCAGTCAATTCTAATCACAATAAGTTACCAAAATCCAAAGTTATAACAGCACTAATGAAAAAATGTATCCAGAAGCTAGAACACAGCACACAAAGACATGGCGTGGTCACAAGATTAAAGGTGTTCATGGGAGGAAAAGAGAAAATCTGTAACCAGCATTGTTATTGGCTACAGCTGTTGCTATGCGGGCGTGGTTGGTGGGTAGCTAGGTGTTAAAGGGAGGGCCGCAGCAGGAAGGGGAGGGGGTAAAGAACAGAGGACCCTTCGTGATGCCATGCGTCACGCAAATTGTAACTAACTAGGCCAGTGTGCCAACTAAAATCACAGCAGCCATTGTTTTGAATGGATTTTAACTTTTTTTTTTGTTTTTCCGGTTTTGGCAGATGGTTTAAGGGTACCTACTGAGAAATGCCTACATATTATTGCCATGGGCCAGTGAAAGTATTTTTAATAGGTTTTCATTACAATTTATTCCATTTTACCAAGGATATTTTGTTATTTTAATAACTTTTTGGGATTTTTTGACAGTTCCTGAAAACCACTACAATAGATTTACTTTCCTTCATGTTCATTACTTTGGAGTTTGACTATAATTACACAAATTCGCTGTTAACTGTTTCCATTTCTAACCAATATATTTATAAAAATCTATTACTACAAGCCAAATATTATATTTATTATTCACACACGTGTGTGCACCACGAACACACATGCGTATGTGAAAGTACGTTACAAATTGAAATATGTGATTCAGCACAGAAAAACAAGCATACAAGATGCATGCTACTTATTAGGGAAGATATATGCCTCCAAAAATTGTGTTTAAATTGCATTTTGTTACACATATCAAAAACTGCTTGTGATGAAGCAACAAATAGACAAATGGTGTTTTGTATCACTGAGATCTTATATTCCTGAAAATTTGATTGGTAATATCATCCCCCTTCAGTAGGAAAATGGGGGTTCCCATCCTCTCATTGCATGAAACTTGCTAACAGTAAGCTGTATGTGATTTGTTAACATAACATATGAATCAGAACATCCAAAATTTTGCCTTGTCGCAACAGTTTTCGAGAAAACAATGCGGACCCTATTCAAAAGAGAAAGTGAGTGGCCTGACAGGTAGTGCACGTTGAATCTTAAACCAACAATGCAACATGTGTTAGTCATACGACTGTGTGAGTTACCAACTACATACACGCGATGCCTGGTGTATTCAAACACATGCATCTGTAAATGTCGCTGCAATGTTCAAGGGTTCTACCACGAGGTTTCACATCACACATTTTAAGGAAATCTACCAAGCCAAACAATATGAAAAATAGACAATTCCTTTATGAAAAGTTTAATGTAAATGCTTGAGATTTAACAACAAACGTTCAGGTGGTGTTTTGTTGAACAATATATGTATTATGCAATAAATCAGGTTTGTCAATATCATCCCCTTTGTGAATAATGTAGGGTGTTATGGAATACACCCTAGAAAGCTTGACGACAATGAGTGTGTAGTTGCATCGAAAAGGAAACGTCCCAAATATTTTGGCCTGCTGATAATTCTATGATATGAACACACAGAAATAAATGGTCTTGCAGGCCCACCTTCCTTTCACAGAGATAGACAGCCCTTACATTTTTATGGGGCGGGAGCTCGTTGCCTTGGCAGTAGACAACCAGTGTTATTTGTTTGGTGAATGTGTTACTGCCTGAGCTGGTAATGTAAGCATGCATCATCAAACCCCCTTTAATTTCCCTCACACCGGTGCTCCAGTGATCATGGACAGGTATGCACCAGCAGAGTTTACAGACATGCTATTGATTTATGGCGAAGCTAAGTGCAGTGGCAGATTAGTTGCAAGGCTCTATCGCAAACAATATCCAAATAGATTGCACCAAGTGCATACCATTTTCGCAATGCTTGTCTAGCGCTTACGGGATACAGGGAGTCTAGTACCATGCTTTTAAGAGGACCTTATTCAGGTCGAGGATCAACCATCAACCAGTACCTGTGCTGTTGCACCTGGACTGGGTTCATCACACATGATGGCGTGGAAAGTTTTGGTCGAGCAGCAGCTGCACCCCATATCATGCCCAACATCATAAGCATTAGGGCATCTGAGTAAAACTCAGATGCCAATTTTGTGCCCAATTTCTACAGAAGACAGCTCTTGACTCAGAATTTCCAAGGTATGTTTTCTTTACAGACAAAGCTTGTTTTACCTGTTGTGTGTAAAACAGCTACATGTGAGCTGATGAAAACNCTTTACAGACAAAGCTTGTTTTACCTGTTGTGTGTAAAACAGCTACATGTGAGCTGATGAAAACCCACATGCCACAATTGTGAGAGTATACAAAGACAGGTTTTTGGTCAACATGTGGGCTGGCACAGTCCACGAACACATAGTAGGACCATACCCGTTCCCTGCACTTCTAGATGGATATGTGTGCCAGCGCTTCATGCAAGACACATTACTAGAGTTGCTGGAGGGCATAACACTACTGATAAGTAACTGCAGCACAATGGGGCTCCACCACACAATGCTTGTGTTGTTCGTGAGTACCTCTACCAAGTATTTTCAGGGAGATGGATATGCAGGGGAGGGCCTGTCGTGTGGCCTGTTCGTTCTCCCAATCTGTCCTCCCACCAAGGCGAACCAGATTCAATCCCCCGCCGGGTCATTCCTGGGTTTTTGCATGTAGAAATTGTTATGGATGATGCTGCTGGTCGACTGGTTTTTCTCGAACATCTCCCATTTCCCTCTGGAGCTGCTCCCCCTCATCAACTCTCAAGACCTGGCTGTTAAGAGCCGCCCAAATCTCTTCACTCACTCTTCACGCTTAATCTGTCACCCCAGAACTTCTATCTGTGGGGCCACATAAAGAGCCTTGTCTAAGAGATGCTAGTGTACATGACAGAGGAACTAGTTACACGCACTGTAGCAGTCTGCGAAGTGATCTAAACAAATGCCAACATGTACCAAATCGTGTGAAGGTCCACATTGCAGTGTTGCAATGCCTGTCTTAATGAAGATACCAGACTTTTGAGAACCTTTTGCAATTTTATTACACACCTTTATCAGTTGCAATCATTGTGTGATTACCTTTATACCTACTGTAATTTACGTAACCGCTAGCAAAGAGTTACTTCATTTCCTATTGTAACAAACACAGAGCCTTGGGGTACACCAGTCATCTACTATATCACGAGTGCACAAGCTCAAGTTAACGACAGTACGTGACTTTTGTATGGTCAAAATACAGTGAGCACTACCCTTTTTCACTAGAGTATCATCCAGTCACACATCCTGTGTTCCATATGTTGCCTACCTGTGAGGCCACTCATTTTCTCTTTTGAATAATGTCTGCATATTTTTCTCCAAAACAGTTCACCTGAAAAAAGGCCAACTTTTTTCTTACTAATTATTATTTTGATACCACACGACCCCAACGTTCTGTAGGCGGTGTTAGTGCTGTACTTGAAGGATGATATACCTTGGCTGCACATTACTTAATTATATGAAACCCGACTGTGCAAGATTAAAATACATTGTTTTGCCACATCACAACTGTATCGTATATTATTTACAAGAAAATTACCTTGAAGAGTGTGGAGGGGGGGAGGGAACTAACTAACTTAATAAGCAATATAAATATTTTGTGTTTTTACTTCAGTTCCTCTGCTCTGATTACAAGCATGGTTTGGAATACATCAAGATTACAAACGGGAGAAAGCCCTATTCCCAAGAAAGTTTGGCCAGGGCTGTGCTTGAAGTAAAAAATGTTAGGGAACAATTGACAGCCAACCAAAAAGGAAGCCTTCCCTGGCACTTCTTACGTTGCTACTGAGAATGGATGGATGGAGACTGATGTTAACTTCTTTTAAGAACACAATGTTGTGTACATTGAAACAGAGGACAGTTGTTTTGATATGTGATGGCCACAAGACCCACATCTCCTTAAGGTTGATAGGAATTGCACGAGAGGAGAATGTAACAACTCTTATTCTGTCTTCTCATTCCTTGCACATTCTCCAGCTACTCAATCTCTCTGTGACGAAATTGTTATACTCCACTTCATGTAAAGTTTACTAAATTTTGACCGTTCTAGAAATGTAGCGAGGCGACCATGTATCCTTCCACCACAGCTGTTCTATCTATGAGGAAAACATGAAACAAATGCTATGATCAATGTAGGCTACCACTCCAGCTTAGTTTATTTTATTTTTGTTATGGTCAAGTTATACGGGTAGGATTCTGTTTATTTTATTTCAGATGGGGTTGGGAAAGACTTTAGTCTTTCATGAGACAGCATTGTTTTGCAACACTTTTTATGAGAAAGTATAATTTTGAATTACATACATATAGTTTTAATGGACCAGCAGAAAATTTTGTTTGCACAGAAGTTACATTCAAATTATTATAACGTGTAAAGTTTTAACCTCACGAAAGAAGAGACCGCGATAAAAATGTTTTTTTGTACTGATGCGAACGGAAGTAGCATTCAAATTATTGTAACGTGTAAAGTTTTAACCTCATCGAAAGAAGAAACCATGATAAAAATGTTTTTTTTTGTACCGATGCAAATAATAAACACATCTCGTATGTACGTCAATTTTTTTGGCGAAGTAACATACACTTGTTGGAATTTCCATAAAATAAACATATTTTTACACTACAAAACAGCGTTGAAATGGTGGGTTTTTAGGCCACGTATAATTCAAACATTCTAATAACCACTTCAAAATACATTACATACAAAACACTTCCACTTACGTTTCGTAATTCCTGTTTACAACTCCTGAACACATGTTTTTCTGTGGCAATCCTAGGACACTTTTGTCTGCCACTGATACGAAAATATTGGCGATAATATTACATTTCATGCAAGAAAATTTACTACAAAGGCAACCATACAACAAACTATGCTGAATGAAATTAAATCCAAATATCATTAACTACCGATAAAATATTCAGATAAAACCAGTAAAGTACTCACATAAAAAAGATCACAAGCACAACGGCGTTCACTACAACTGGAAACGTTTCACTGACTGTTACAACTTACTGTCCATATGTTATGCCATTATTGCTAAACATATTTTTTAATTAATTTAATTTATTTGATTGATAAAAAATGGACATTACTTTAAAAACATAATTTAAACCACAAATTTTCTATGTATAATTTAGGTTTTGAATTACAAGCTTCAGGTCATCAATATCGCCCACATACTTCCCACAACAAATCATCAGCTGATAACAATACTTTGCAAACAAGAGTATTTACTGTTTACTTAGTGTGTAGGTTGGGCACATTGTCTGTCAAACTTAGTGTACTTATATGAAATGCAGTATATATAAAAACCCATTATGATGCTGAGCCAGTGAAGTGGCAGAAACACCACACTGGGCAAAAAATTGCCAAAAAAGATCATTGTGGTGAGAAATAAACCCAACATAATAAAATCTGGTTTTTGCAAAGAGATTTATCCCTTCAGTCGGGATGTATTCCCAGAGGAAAAGTTTATGACTNCATAATAAAATCTGGTTTTTGCAAAGAGATTTATCCCTTCAGTCGGGATGTATTCCCAGAGGAAAAGTTTATGACTATCAATATCTGCAGTTCTATATAGACCAATGAGCTGCATTTGCAAACTGAATCAAGATATAAAAATTGCCTGGTGTTGCAATGCCACCCAATTTCATCTCTTGAAATAAGCAAGATCACCTCAACTCCTGTGCTACCTCCTGGGTCTTCAGCACTTGGATCACAACAATCTGTTAAACCCTTCAAGAAGTTTGAAGACATACTTTTGAATACTATAAACAGGATTCAGTTTGCAGAACAATGTTTTTCGTTTTTGACGATTGGGATTCAAATGTCTTTTTTTCCCAGATTGTTCAAATATTTTAACTTTGTGAGGTTTGTTTTGAAGGACTTTTAATTTCTCGTGGAAGGAAAAAGAGTGAATTTTTGAAATATTGTAAAACCAACATATACTAAAAGGCAGTTCCATTTGTATAAATTAGTAACATATGCCGATCTCGGGAAGTGCAGCGTACGAGTGTGTGTGTGTGCAGCAGTGTACAGGAGTGCCTGGGGCACTCCAGAACGTTTCAACAGGAAAGAATGGTGATATGTGGATTTTAACAAGGTGGAACTAAATGGTGTTAATAAACAAAAGACTGGTTTTAAGTATTGAATTGCGTTAATTTCAGTGAGGTGGCAAACAATTATGTATATATTAACGGCTGCTAGCAGGTCATAGATTATTGTCAAGACAGTAAGTTTGGAATATTTTTATGGATTGTACTGATAAATTATTTATTATTAGTCCTTTTATTTAATTAAGACCTCCTACCTTTAAAAAAAAACCAGACTTTCCCACAATATCATCCTACTTTTTTTTAAAAATAGATATCTGGCGAAGGTCTACGACTTTTTATTGAAACTTTTATAAGCCTATTTTTCCAGTTGTCATCGGCTTTATCCTGGCTACCCCCCTCTTTTCTATTTTCCCATCTCTCACGACCTCATATGGTTTAGAAAAAAGTTCATAACTTAGTGAATATGTATATATATAAATAAAGGAACTGGACTTTTTTGCTGTTTACCCAAGACGACACAAAGCAAACTGTGTACATGAACAGAATTGTGTACACTTGACCCACTTTNCTTTTTTGCTGTTTACCCAAGACGACACAAAGCAAACTGTGTACATGAACAGAATTGTGTACACTTGACCCACTTTGTTGGGACAAAAGCACACCAAGGGCTTTTCTTTCCAAATTTTTATACCAAAGGGTAAATTTCTCAAGAACGCCCAAAGTTAAATTTTTTATAAACTGATGCCCACTTGCCTGATTCACCTTACCTAAAATAACATGTTTAGCAGGGCTTTACAAAAATGTAAGGTTAATGTGAATAGAATACAGCAAAAAATGACATTTCCAAAATGCAACATTTTGAAAATATACAACTGAATACACACGGTGCATGCACAGGTAAATAATGTAGCACGTGTATCATTTAATAAGTTTTTAGCGAAATTACAAAGTCACTATTTATATGTCCTGTCATTACATAAAGAAAGTTTAAAGAAAATGGGACATCCACAACATTACAATAACAGCATCATGGCCATATCAATAGGAGTTGAGCGAGAATCACCACTAACTTGGCCAGCCCACAGTGTTAGGCATTTCAACTACCAAACTTATTTTTACAAAATTTCCACATGAAAATTGGTAACATGAAATATTGTATTTATGTACTGTATTACTACAAAACACATTAGGGTAGTAACATACTGAAAACATACTTACCCAAACTGCCGGGATGGAAGCAGGTTATTTGTCCATTTCTCAATGTCATTGATTGGAACATCAAACCTTGGTGAGATAACACCACATTTGTTGAGTCTGCCAGTGAGGTTTACAACAATTTTCCCCGATCTATGATCATCCACTATCTCAAACTCGCCAATGTAACCTGCAACATTTAAAACCATAGCCATTAAAAGGAAAGCCCGTGTAATTGATGCCAAAGTCCACTACCGGGCTGCGGCTCGACGGTTGAGAATTACTGCTGTAGAGAATATGACAAATTAATACATCACATAAATAAACCAATATTCTGAATTACTACAGTAGGGCCAACATTTTATTCAGCCCACCAACATTTTTTTGCAATTCACGCTATTGACAGCACGAGTGCCCATTACAAACACACAAATAGTTTATTTTGTACATATAGGCTGCATGTCACTTGACAAATATGCATTATTGCCAAATCACAAACTTNCACACAAATAGTTTATTTTGTACATATAGGCTGCATGTCACTTGACAAATATGCATTATTGCCAAATCACAAACTTCAAGTCGTAAAATGCATGCTCATAATTACGATATCCTGTATTCACAAAGCTAACAATTTTTGCTAGGTAGCAGTTATTTGCATTTTCCCTGTGGGTGAACATCCTATAATTTTGTGTCGGGTTAGTTGTACTTGATTCAAAACGGTTTTTCTTGGAACTATCTCTCTTTTTACTATCTCTCCGCTTCCTACCTTTGCACTTGTAACCAGGACAGTATCTTGTCTTCCAATTATGTTTTGAATTATCACTAGTTATGCCATCATGATTATGGTTAGAATACTCGTTATGCTGATGTCTTACCTCTAGCCCAATCCCAAAGCTTGGACGGAAGACATGTAGCCGCGGAGAGAGTTTGACGTAGGCAATAGACTCGAGGGGAAGTGACGCCATGGCCCGGCCAAGGAATAAAGATGGTTGTTAAATTAAACAATTATAAAAAAGGGTTTGGCGTGCGTTAAAAATCTTCCCAGGAATAATAAAAGATCATGAACGCGAGAGAAGACAGTTTCACGTTCATTCAAGGCCACGCAAACTCCCCAAGCAAGATGGTCTCCACGGCGGCCATGCTGGTCAGGCATTCTGGGCCGTCCCTGTGTTGCCGGCGGACCATGGAAAATTTTCTCTTCACTATTTAAGATCAGGCCAACTCCAGTACGGTGTAGTAGTACGGTAGGTGATCAGCAAGCTGCCAGTTACTCAGTTTCGCAGGACACACTACTACAGTGAGCACAATTTTCCAATNTCTCTTCACTATTTAAGATCAGGCCAACTCCAGTACGGTGTAGTAGTACGGTAGGTGATCAGCAAGCTGCCAGTTACTCAGTTTCGCAGGACACACTACTACAGTGAGCACAATTTTCCAATTACATGGGTAAGTACGTGTTACATGGAACTGTATTTTATCACACGTGGCGCAGAAGCCCAGAAATGCAGATCACTGTATCTCTACAGAATGTGCAATAAATGGCAGGTTTTCACAAGGAGTTCATGTTGTAATGACGCAATATTCGGAATTTTTCGGGACTCGAGTGTAAAATTCTTTCGTGTTTGTGAAGCTTTGGGNGAGATCAATCAAATTACACCGTTTATTTATATATATATATATAAATGAATTAATCAACTTACTCCACATTTATTTAAGTATTACTACTAGTATGAGATCAATCAAATTACACCGTTTTTTCTTCATAAAAAACAGTAACATATACTGAATAAAAAACTATCTTCTTCAAAAAATACACAAACGAAATTTAAAAAATCAACAAAAAAAAAAAAAAACAATTTAATTGAAAATTGATATAGGTTACTTTAATTATTAAGTTTGTCAGCTTTCAATTGAAAATGTTTGCGAAGGAAACACAACATATCTAAACTGTCGTCTGCCAAACTACTGCGTATTTTAGAGGCAATATAGCCAGCAGCAGAAAATGCCCTTTCGGCTTCCACACTTGTCGGC
>NQII01006257.1:104421-114577 GCA_002778355.1 Clitarchus hookeri | reverse complement strand
GCGCTCCGTTCCTTTGCCAGTGCGCCGCCCGCCAGTCACCGAGCGATCGCGAGAGGTCGCATGCACACTTTTTTTCAGTCCCGCAAATCCCGCGCCCGTAATCCCGTGGGATTGGAAAATGACGCGGGATCCCGCAATACCGAGATCTCGGTATTCCGGGATTGGAAGTCCTAATAACCTCTAATGTGTGAACACGTACAATCACTTTCAGTACCTGCATATAGCAGTGAATTGCATGTCTTAGGTGAATTTTCCCTGTCTCTAGCTTGAAGTTGTCGGGATAGTTGTCCAAATGTTCTAGCAACAATAATTGGAATCTATAATCTGCTAAATTAGTGTAGGATCTACCTAACCACTTCTCCTGGCAGTGTACAGATAACTATGCCAAAATTACCTCCACAAACTCATCGTCTTCCATCCTAGCTGAGAGGTGTCTTATGCTCTCATATACATCACTAAAATGCTCTTCAAGAGACTTCCTACACTGAGGATCAATTTTTTCCAATGNTGTCTTATGCTCTCATATACATCACTAAAATGCTCTTCAAGAGACTTCCTACACTGAGGATCAATTTTTTCCAATGGTAAATTAGCATACATATTCCTTTGTATTTTTGAATTCCAAAATTTATTGTTTTATGAATTTAGAACTCAAATCTTTAAAGTGAGGTGTCAAAAATAACGTCCCACCAATACAAGTCTATTTATTTCAGCCTGAGACCTAAACATTTCAGTTTAGAAACATTAGTTAAACCAAACATATTTGCAAACTTGTCAAGGTATTTTAAATAAGTGACAGGGTTTTACTTGCTATGACCACTGAATATCAGGATCCAGTCCGATCACCGCTTAGCAGGATTGATGAATCAAAGTAGCTGGACTTATTATAGCTGACAGTGGAACTTAAGCCTGAAGCAATGCGTTATCGCTGGTGAGAATGGACGAGCTATGACCTTAACCTAGATTACTAGCTGCCGGTGCTGTGTTTTCTGTTTCATTCTCCCGCTTGACTTGCAACTCTGTCAATACGCCTTCCAATNCCCGCTTGACTTGCAACTCTGTCAATACGCCTTCCAATCACTTGTCAAGTTTGAGATAGTTGTGCCAGCATAACTGAGATTTGTTTTCTAAATTCTCGGGTGTGCAATGTTGTGCCTTTTAATTTGACTGAGTCGATTTTCTAAAGAATTATAACTGCATGTTTAAAACAGTTGGTTAATTATTCACATTGGATACTGCCAGCTGTGAGATCCTGCCTTCAATTTATAATAGATATTTTTGTTTCTACTTGAGGCAGCTGCTGTGTAAAGTTTTCACGTGTTACGTTCACTTCGTCTCAATCAAAATTATAGTATTTTCGGCAGAAAACTCATTAATTCAGCTCACAAATTTGTTCATTTGCTCATTTTGCTATGTAAATTCATTTTCCATTTTATTGACCAAATTGCAAATACTGGNCTCACAAATTTGTTCATTTGCTCATTTTGCTATGTAAATTCATTTTCCATTTTATTGACCAAATTGCAAATACTGGTATTAATTTCTTCAACCATTTCTTGCATCCACTGGCAAGAAAATAACCAACTACATCAAAGTACTGACCATCGAGAGTGGAACTTTCACGATAACCTCTGTATACAAACCTCCAGGAAAAACTCTAGACCTTTCAATGCCANCTCACAAATTTGTTCATTTGCTCATTTTGCTATGTAAATTCATTTTCCATTTTATTGACCAAATTGCAAATACTGGCATTAATTTCTTCAACGATTTCTTGCATCCACTGGCAAGAAAATAACCAACTACATCGAAGTACTGACCATCGAGAGTGGAACTTTCACGATAACCTCTGTATACAAACCTCCAGGAAAAACTCTAGGCCTTTCAATGCCAGATAACTTCAAAAACCAGAAGATGCAATTCATTGCAGGTGATTTTAATTGCCACAGTACCACCTAGGGATACAATGAAACGGACACCAATGGTCAGCTACTGGAACGATGGGCTGAAGCGACAAACCTCTCACTTCTTCATGATCCCAAGCTCCCCTGTACATTTTACAGTAAAATATGGAAACGAGGTTATAACCCCAATAATTGCTTCGTCAGTCGCAATATCCAATACACCTGCTGCAAAAGAGTATATAATGCCATCCCTAAAACACAACACCGACCCATTGGAATTCAAGTCTATTCAGCAATCAAAACAACTAAAATAACTTTTTGCAGGAGATTCAATTTTAAAAAAGCCGGGTGGACAGAATTCTCCCAAGAACTGGACACAGAAAATGCTAACCTAGCTCCAACACCAGATAACTATCACACTTCTGTGGACATTTTGCAAAAGGTATCAAAGCGTAACATCCCAGAGGCTGTAGAGAACCTTATATTCCAGGACTCTCAAATACTTCAAAGGATATTCTGTTGAAATATGAAGAACAATTCGCCAGAGACCCACTCAGTGACGAAACCATTGCCTGCGGCACAATGTTAATGACAACCCTAAGCGAAGCCCGTGAAAAGAAATGGATCGAGACATTGGAGAGAATGGATATTACTCACAGCAGCAAAATAGCTTGGGACCTAATTAAGAAACTGGATGGCGATCCAAAACAAAGCAAAGCCACATCCAACATAACATCAAACCAAGTGGCTAATTTACTTCTCCTGAATGGCAAGCCTAACTCCAAAGGCCAAAAAACCAAAATCAAACGCCCAATCCCTACCGAAAATACCAATTTCAAAAATCCATTCACCATTGGGGAACTAAATAATGGCATAAACACCATGAAGAATGGAAAANCGAAAATACCAATTTCAAAAATCCATTCACCATTGGGGAACTAAATAATGGCATAAACACCATGAAGAATGGAAAAACCACTGGGATTGATGATATATGTGTGGAACAAATAAAACATTTTGGACCTGGAACTAAAACTTGGGATACTCCAGCTTTTCAACAACTGCCGTGAATCAATCCCAATTCCTAAACTATGGAGGAAGTCAAAAGTGGTGGCCCTCCTTAAGCCTGCAAAAGACCCCNTCGTGAATCAATCCCAATTCCTAAACTATGGAGGAAGTCAAAAGTGGTGGCCCTCCTTAAGCCTGCAAAAGACCCCGAGTCCCCGAAAAGCTACAGACCCATATCCCTTCTCTGTCACCTGTTCCAAGCTATACAAAAGATTAATTCTCCACAGAATTGAAAAGATCGTCGATTCCAGGCTGACCCCAAATCAAGCCGGTTCCAGACCTGGAAAGTCCTGCACCGGCCAAATCCTAGCACTGACAGAACATATCGAGGAAGGGTTCGAGAACAAACACATCACTGGGCTGGCTCTAGTCGATTTAAGCTCCGTGTACGACACAGTAAACCACCAAAAACTTCTGCTTAAGGTCTACGAAACCTTGAAAGACTTTCACCTGGCAAAGATAATAGAATCTCTACTCCAAAATAGGCGGTTCTTTGATAAAACATTGGAAGGCAAAAAAAGTCGATGGCGCAACCAAAAGAACGGACTAGCTCAAGGGAGTGTGTTGGCGCCAATATTATTCAACCTGTACACAAACGACCAACCAACGCCAGTAAACACTCAAACTTTTGTTTACGCAGACGATCTAGCGATAACAGTTGAAGGGAAAAGCTTTAAAGATATCGAAGGAAAACTAGAAAACGCCCTAGCCACAATGTCAACTTACTACAAAAACAATTCTCTAAGACCTAATCCCACCAAAACTCAAGTTAGTGCCTTCCACCTGAACTCGCGCCAGGCTAACCGAAAACTCACTATCACTTGGGAAGGGACGCTCTTGGAGCACATGGATAGACCCACTTAACTTGGCGTTGTAGTGGACAGGACCCTGACCTACAGATATCATTGTGAAAAAACAAGGAAAAAAGTTGAAACTCAAAATTCCTTAATAACGAAGATCGCCAATAGCAAATGGGGCACAAAACCAAGGGTAGTTAGAACTTCAGCTCAGGCTTTGTGCTTCTCAACTATGGAATATGCATGCCCAGTGTGGTCCAGATCTGTCCATGCAAAAAAAGTCAACATCGGCCTGAATGAAACCTGCAGGGTGGTCACAGGCTGCATGAAACCCACTCCAATAGGAAACCTCTACAAAGCGGCAGGTTTCACAGACCCTGAATCCCGCAGAAGAGCCCAAGAGTTCACCGAGAAGTTCAAGCAAACCTTTGATGTTCGTCACTCATTATTCGACCATGACTGCAGCCCAAGCAGACTGAAATCCAGACACAGATTCCTGAGTAAAACGCTAGATAAACCCCCTTCCGCCTATCCAATAAAAGAGGACCCACCCAACGGTGTTTCTTGTTACTGGAAAACCTGGAGAATGCTAAATCGCATAAGAACTGGGGTAGCTCCAGTAAAGTCCAACCTGATCAAATGGGGTTTGCTGGACGTGAACGACAAATGCGACTGTGGTGCACTTCAGGACATGGGGCATCTTTTCCAATGTCCTGCCTGTCCCCACAGATGCACCCTTGATGAACTATGGCTAGCTATACAAGAAGCATTAGACGTGGCTCACTACTGGGCCGAAAGAATGTAGATTTCCTGACACGAAAAAGTAAGTAAAGTAAGTCTTCAACCAACATGTCCTGTGTTTTTGTGATCTACGCAATTCAAATCTAAACTTCTGTTTGGTTCTGGTCCGTACCACATCCATTATACATACGTGTTTTATTTGCGGGAATTTTCATGTGCTTAAATGAAACAAAGAAGTGCTTGCAATTATTATGTTTTACCTGTTTTTCGACAAGAGTAATTTAAAACAAACAGTGCTTGAATTATCAAAAATAAATTACGTAATTGTTAACAATTGCAACATTTCACGACAACTAGTTGTGTACACTAGAATTTGAGGTTAGGGTACGTCTGTTTACCTGCTCTTGGCTGTACTGAATTTTGGTAGTACCAGTTTTAAGATAGTTAATTCACAGATAAACAATTGTTCTGAATATATTTTGGTTTTCCGACAGAATATTCTATTGATGGATGCGGGTAAATTAATTAATTAAGGGCCGTAGCATGCGGGTTATTTTATTGTTCATATAAGATATTTTTTAGGACCATCCACAACAAATCAACTGATATAGGAACTCAACGAGGTTTTGCTGTACTTAGAAATAATGATGGAGTGAGGGATTTTGCACATACAACCAAACCAGACTGCAGTGTACAAAGTGTGGAGTTACATAAGGGCCTGTTTAATAATGTACTCTAATGTGAATTCCCTCCATGATATTCCTCCTCCCTCCAATCAACCTCAACGAACAAAACATTCACTGGCACTTGTGGAGAACATATCTGGTTAAATGAGAAAGAAAATGTTTGAGCAGAACTTAGGGTGTTGCTGGGTACCAGTGTCTACCATTCACAAGGAAAACACTAAAAATCTTATTCATCAGTTTTAAAAATTAAACTGTTCCACATTTAGCATTCTCATGTAAATATTCAAGTCCCCTTGCCTGCCAAGTACATATGACATGACTAAATTCCCATTTAACCAACATAAACACCGTTCATTTCCACAAGATAAATATCAATTATTTTAATATACCTCGATACTAGCAACAGCCAGTAGGTATGAACCTCTTTAGTACTACAATAGGCAGAAAGTCTTCAACACATGAAACTTAAATTTTTTTAATAAATAATTACATTGAATTAATGTTCAAACTGATTTAAAACATGTCAGTGCAAGACAGGATGCACAAAAGTCTTAAAGAGGTTTCTGATCATGTACTTATAGTTTTGCCAGATATACCTTCCAACGGTCATTATTCGAAAAAATAAAATAAAAAAATACAACTTGGACTAGGCTTATATCTCTTCATAATATTACAATCCAGCAAATGTTGGGCCTCTTCTTCACCTGCCCACTGCTCTTTAATACTTTAAAACAAGTTACATTACATGGTAATTATGCAGTTTAGGGGCTTTTCGGTAAAACCACCCCCCCCCCAGAAAAGTGGTATATTTCCACGCAGAACACAAATATACTAGGATCATTAATGTATGACTAATTTCGTAACATGTGCCCACCTAACCTAACAGAACCTAACCCCACAATGAGTGAATCACTATTTTACATTTTTAAACTAACATAGGATTGTTGGGTTTTAATCTAACCAAGGTTTGTAGGGTGTTAATCTAACCTAGGATTGTACGGTGTTAAACTAACCTAGGATTTAGGGCGCTACACTAACCTAGGCTTGTAGGGTTTTACACTAAACTACAAATTTAGGATTTTAGGGATTTAAAGGAACCATAAAATACACCAAAAGAATATCAATTAACTCACCTAGAAGGCAGCTGGTACAATTCCTCTGTCAACGGCCAATTCTACCTTACCTCACTCGGTGAAACACAATGTTCCACTATAACTCCACATACGCGAATATTACGCACTGAAGTACTCGTTCATAGGCGAATATAATGCATGGAAACACTCGTTCTTGCTTTCTCAGTTTTAAATCCGCCGGATTAGGACAAGAATCATGCCTGGAAAGGTGCAATACCTACTGACCTGCTTAAAAATTTACAGTTAAAATGCCCGTAATGACATCCGTGGCCGCTAGGTAGCGTCAGATCAACAATGTGCGGCCATTAATAATGGCGATCGACGTAAACAGACCAGCCAAACTGCTCGTACATTTTGCAATTTTGTAAAATTTTTTAAAATATGTTCTACTTATTTTAACATGACCCCCTCCTAAATATGAACAAGGTAAACTGTGCAGAACCCATTAATGCTACTTTTGTTGGTCTAGGACATTTAGTTCAGAATTACCTTCACTTCTTTGTTTGTAAACAAACAAAGTTTACTTTTACATTACCGGATGTATCTAAATCTGTCTAACTAAAACATCAAAAATGGCGGTAAAACATTGAAAAAAAAGTAAACAAACAATATTTTAATATCAAAACACAAATATTTACATCATACTTAAAAACATGGAAAATACTTAAAAACAAATAAAGCATAAAATAAAACAAACATTCTGAATCATTAGTGTATTTATTCTAAAATAAAATAATCATTGTAATATTATTTTAATTATGGTACATTTATAGTACAACAATTTAACTGAAAATATTGGGTGAAGCAAGTATTTATAGTATGTATTGGGTTCTGCACATTTTGACCTGCAATTGTAATTGGAATACTGTAAAAATACAAAACCATACCACAATTTCGGGCGATCCATATGTCCGATAAGAACCTGCAGTAGCCCATTGGAATGCGTGCATCATATAGAGTATATTGACACTGTCATTTTTCATTATACAATGTAGCTTGGCTATTAATTTTTTGTCTGTGATCCAACTAGCAGGGAGTTCAGCTGAGCGGATGTAGATCTTGCTTTTTTTGTTCACAAGCGCGGTGCATGTTTCACACGTGTGGTAGTTGCCAGGAATGTGTTTCAGGACGCGAGCAGGTTAGTTTGCCGGACAGGGAATTTAAGCTGGCTGTTCACTCTGAGAGGATGGTGTGAAACAGTAAGAGCACTAAGTTGTGCTCTCACACTGACCACACATCTTATTTGTTTACATTATTCCAATGTTCAAATAAGGTTATAGTAGCTTTCTGATCCGAAACCTAGTCACATTTTACCCAAAAGTGAATAATTTCACCTGTTCTAAACTAAATAACATGCATACCACGTATTTATAAAAATTTAATACGTATATGTGACAAAGTCTCGTTTTTTTTAAATCACTTTGCTGCAACATGATATGTAAAACAAAAATAAAAGTATTTTATGCGCTAATGATTATTCTGGTAGTGATATAATTATTTGTGAATTATTACAAACACATATATGTTATTTACAATAGCTATGATTACGATTTTAGCTTAACATGATTTCCCACCTTTTGGCATCAGCTGTCTGCATGATGTCCGAGAGATACGAAATAGTGGCTGTCTCAATTCCAGAGTGAGAATGTGAGAGAGCTCGAAGCAGTGTCTCTCGAAAAAGTATTCTTTAAATTGAGACACGCCCACAGCACGCAAAAATCGTCATGATTGGAAAACTGCATGGACTGACAGCACAGTAGAACGACTCTGACAGATGCATCTGAACACTTGTGACAGGACCCTGTGATTGCAGCACACGTTTTAAGAGACGGGTTACTCAAACAAGGCCGTAATGTTATTTACACATGCACAAATCTGAGTAACTTGTCCTAAGAGACAGATTGCTGCAGTGCAAAGTTAGTCGGGCCGTCTAAGTTGCACGATGTGGCCTTTTCCGGCATCAACAATATTACAATCGAAAAGTCTTAACCTAAAATATGCATTCTACTCACTTACCATGCTTCATCATCACTGTCAAGAATTTCACAATTACTTTAGAGCACGGACGAAGCAGCACTTGCCGCTTTCCTCTTTTCTCAGCATTGTTGATAGATTTGAGGGCATCACTCAATACATTCATTCGCACCATTTCTAAACAAATAACATAACGATATTGACCCCACATTATAATTAAAAAAAACATAACCTATACATTATGAATAGATGTCATTCAAAAATGTTTAAAGTAACAAACACACCTAAACGGTAAAATATATAACAAACAAGACAGCATAACACACTTAAATAAAATCATGATTAATTGTATAACGAAGAAAACAATACAGATTACCTGCGATGAGAAATATAACCTAATCAAAAATACAAACAGAAAACAATACACCATACAGGAAAAAGGAAGTAGCATGTGCTTTGCGTAGCAACCATTTTGAAAAATTTACCCAGGCTAGAAAACAGTACGAAAATAAAAATTATACAAATAATTAAATCATAAAGATTCACAATACAAGAATAACAAAGAGATAACGTGGCTAAAAATAAGTCATGATAGTAGGACAATGTGTAAAACTAAAAATGTTTACCAATGTAAATACGTGTTTTAAGATGGATAAATAAATAAAATAAATCTTACATCTCGAAAAATAATTGTCGGACGTAATACGATTCCTTCGCCGATCTCTCACACCCCCACCCCAAAGACTGTGCTAATTTAAAAACAGTAATCAAAGTTACCATAAATCAATAAAGTGAGTTTACAAATCGAGTTTGCAGTTCGAGAGACTTGGATGTAATCATGGAGTTGGTGGTGGGCTACAGTATAAGCTAATGGGCGGGGGAGTGAACCTCCACACCAGTCTCCTGACTGGCATGTTGAAGTTTCGTGATTTCTGTAGAACATGTACTGTTGTTTACAAGTGACAAGTTAAACTCATTTGTAGTATATCGGCGGGACCCTACAACCCGAGTCGCTGCTAATCTTCAACCCTGCAATTGCCACGGCCTTGTGGCTCTCTGTAAATTTAGGATCAGGTCTCGCAATTAATCTCCGGCCATTTCATTGTATGTACTTTGCGAAAAATTTGAAAGTTATTTGTTCCATACACAAGCTTATTACAATTCATAAATGTGTGGTATCACTATTCCATTTATAATCTATCTGATGGTAACCTGTTTTATGAACACTTCTTAAAGTAAGTTATCCTTTCGATAAGTATTCCAAGGTTTTGGTTCGTTACTATGTATTTTGGCAATAAAATTCTCTATTTTTTTGGTGACGTGGCCTGTGTTGTAAGTATTGGGCGCGAGATGCGTTTTGAATAGAAAAAGAGAATTAAATAAAAATAATCAACATTTATTTGTATGAGAACACTATTGGGTATGTCGTTATTGTAATTGATGTCTTTCTGAAATTGTAACAGGAAGTAAATATTTTGCGTTTATATATTTTTATTACAACATTTTTCTATCACAATGATATTAATATAAAAGTTAATTATACTCGGTTATTGTGCCTGGATAAATTTTTATAAATGCGATACTAATATAATGTACTAAGCTGTTTCCGGAAATCTAGCTTAAATAAATAAAATGTATGCCCGAAATATGCGAAACCATTACACATCCCTTAAAACACCAGGCGAATGAAAAGTCCTTACATCAACAATAAATTGAAGTTTTCACAAAAGTCTAGAAATCATATCAACACATTCACGATAATGCACTATGCTCTAAAGAAATTTAAACGAAAACACTAAAATGTTAAGTTAGTTTCAAGTAATTGTTTTGGCACTTTAACAGTGAGTTACAAA